>VZRH01001195.1:610878-697545 GCA_013397555.1 Urocynchramus pylzowi
TGGGAGAGGCGGTACCCGGGGCCCCGGCGGCCCCGCTCGGCAGCCCTGCGGCTTCCCCCCTGCAAAAGCGAGAAAGCGCCACGAACACTAAACGCCAGACCTCTCCGTCAGCGGGGAATAGTGTCAGAGAGCAAAGCGGTGCGACCTGCCGCCGCCCCAGTCCCCAGGTTGTCTGTGGGCTTTAAGTGCGGATTTGTTTTCCTGCCTCCACCAAAGGCCTGAAGGGTATGTTTTCACTTTCAGAGCTTAAAAGCGAAGTGACGCTGGCGAAGAACAGACATGCTTGACACTTGTGTGCAGTTGCTTGTGTTGCACTTCGTTGTTTACTCGAAAAGGAGAGACTGAGACCCTGTCACTTGGCTTCTTCTCGGTTTATGATATAACTAATAATAAAGCAAAACTGTTGAAAGAGCACCTGGGAACTGAGCATGGTGGGATCTTGAAGAGAAAAGTAGCGGGGATCGACGGGAAGAGGAAGGGGAGGAATGGCATCCCGAGAGAGGCTGTATGAGCTTTGGATGCTTTACTGCAATAAGGTAAATATTTGTGTATGTTTGCTTTTATCCTCTCTTGTTTGGTAGTCAGGTATTTAAATTGTAACATCATTTTTCTTGGAAATTGCATAGACATGATTAGCTTCTGAAAGGATGTAATTACCCTTCTTAGACTATTTACAACCTTATCCCATGGTTTGCTGTTCAGGTTGGTTTTTTTTATGTTTGAGATAAGAATTGCAGTGTTCGTGGGTGGGTTTAAGCAGTTATTGTAGCTATATATTTTAACTATGTGAATGCATACGTTTACATAATTCTTCGTTTTGTAGCAGTTAAGCTCACTGTATTAATTTAATTCAGTGCTGCCTAGTATTTAGCTTTTTCCTTACTGATTTGTGAACCACTTCAGTTTTATTTAAACTTTTTTAGCAAAACCCTTCCCAAAGAGCAGATTTATTAAGTTGCTGCAGAGTCTGCCTTTGCTGGATATTGCCTTAATATCTACATACTTAATTAGTAATGAATTTCCTTCAGCTGGCAGAAATAATACAAAAGTGCTGTCCTGCCTCCATTTGTGTTTTATAGTGTAAAGGAATTAATGTGTTTAAAGCACATGTCCTAATTGCTGAGTATGTAGAGAAATTGGATTGCAGATTATCGGAATAGGTAGCTGTAAAATAAGTAGCATACAAAAAACAGCTGTAAGGGTGGAGGAAAGGACTGATCTCCTGTCATACAGGAGCTCAGTGGCAAGGGTAGCATTTGATGGCCTTATTCTCTGGTTTTGTTTTGCTTTTTTGCAGTCTCATGCTTCGTTTGTATTGCAGTTTCTTTACGTCTCTAATCCAGTAGGACATTAAGGGTAGAACATTCCTTCCCTTGTTCTTCCCACCTCATTTCTGGAGAATGCTCATCTCAAGAGCATAGAATGTGAGATGTTAAGTACAGACCATTTAACACAAGTGCACAAAGTACTTGTCTTAATTGTATTGTTTCCTAATTTTTGTGCAGCCTTAATCCTCTGCATGTTGTTAAAACTAGTGCAAACGTAACAGCATGGTATCAGTTCTTACTGCTCCCCGTGTGGGTGATCTGCTGGGTTGAACCTTTGCCTTTTAAACCAGTGTAGTAATGATAATGGCAGTGGGAAGTGGAGTAGCACTGGAGAAGATGGATGTTTTGCCAGTGAGTTCATCGATGTGAGAGGAACAAATGCACTTGGAATACACTCAGAGAATCCAGACTTGACTCAGCTTTGGGAGACACTAAGGCCGCAGAGATGAGCCAAGTTCTGAATTTCTTTGCTTGATTGTTCTTTAGCTTTTTCCTCTCGGTGTTTGAAATATTCTTTTGTCTGTCCTGGACTTACTCCCCCTTTGCTGGAACCTTTCATTCAGACTGCGTGCGCTCCGTCTCCATGTTGGTCACATAGCAGGAAGCTTGCATGAAGGAGTGCTATTTAAAATGTGTAGTTTAGATCACTTAGGGGATGTTCTGTTTCTTTATGGGAATGACGTGCCCTCAGTCTACTCAGATCTCAGGTGGTAGAGGATGGGCTATTAAAAAAAAATAATCTTTTCATGTATTTGGTCTCCTCATTAGCTATCAGTGACTTTTTTGGCATTTTTTTCTTTCAGACCCATATATTAAGGGTATGATTAAAGGAACAAGCCCTTACCAACAAACAAATTCATAAGTAACAAAACATGTATTTTAAAAATAAAATAGAGTGTCTTCAACATTTGAGGGCAACTGGAGTGATTCAGAAAAAGGGAGTCTTCACTTTTTCAAGAAGTGTTAGACACAAAACAGGTTTTTTCCTTATCTCTCAACTGGTTCAGGTTAAAATGATATCTTATTCTGCTTGAGGCAGGCATCCAGAATTAGAGTATTAAGCTTGGTGAAGTTAAGAGCAGATGAAGAAATTACATTTCCATCTTTAGATGTAAAATGTAGGAAGCCTTAATGTAAATTAGTTTATTCAGTCCACTTGGAAACATCTGTATATTGTGCTTTGTTCTTCTCAGAGCATCTAGCAGAATGGGAAGGTGTAGCAATAATTAACAGTGACAGGATATAGTGGTTTAGAGAAAAGTTGTTTATACCTGGGACTGCCCAGTGAAGTGTAGTGCACTGGATAAGAATGTTGCACTGCAATGGCTGTCCCTGAATGACACCCTGGGAAAGAAAGCTAGGCAAATTCTTCAAACTAGGAAAACAGCTGGAGAGATACAGTTGAGTAAGGTAGGAATTTATTGTGCCACAAATCCCAAATATGTGGCTTTAGCTTTTGCAGCCTTGTTAGCTACAGAAACAGTGAAATCTAAGCTACTCCTTTGTGATGCTTCTGTTACTAATAGTCTTGTCTTTTGATAATCGGGTCCTTCATGATAATCTTTTAAATACAGCACCCTATGCTAAAGCAGCAAGGCTTTTCACAGCTTTCAAGTGCTACATAATGCTGTGTTACCATCTTACCATCTATCCTGGGTCATGACTCTTGTTCTTTGTGATCCCTTGACATCTCTGGCAGCGTCAGGTGTCAGTTGCAACACTTGGTTTTGTGCAAAGTAACGTTAGGAAGGTATTTCTCCATTTTCATTGCTTCTTGTGTGGTTGAGGAATTGGAGATATGGGCAGATAGCAGCATTAATCAGGGCCTTTGCAGGAGCAGTCTTTGGAAGACACCATGTATGAGGTGGTTTCATTTTTCTGGGTTATTTTTTTTGTTGTTGTGGTGGGATATTTTTTTTGTGGTTTTTTTTTTTTAATTTTTTAATAGTTTTTAATGTTTTTAAGATAGTGTTTGAATGTCTGCAAGAGTTTGGTTTTAGTTGGTGTTCACTTGTTTTTTATCTGGCAGTTTCTAATCTAAGGGTGGGATTTGGTTTTGGATTTTTTTTCTCCTTCTGTTTCCCTAAAAGCTACAGATTGCAGTCTACTGTTACAGATGAAAATAGTAGCCACATTTGATTTACAGTGCTTCTGATGTTGCATGGAAGCCGTTTAAAACTTCATCAGGTTTAGTAAAATTTAGATTTGAGTTACTGGGTTTGTTACCACCGTGTTGTATTATTCAGAGTCTAAGTCTGTTTTTGCCTTGAATCTTTTGTTGGTTTTGGTTTTTTCCTTTCTTTTTTTCAATTTGTTGATGTTAAAGTTTCTGCAAAGAGTGCCTTGTCAAGGATGTAACTTCCTGATGATTTTCAGTTTCAAATGGTTTTAGTGATTGGGGGATTTTATTCTGTTCACTGAAGTGTTAATGTACAATGCCTTTACTCAAATATTGATACAGATGTAAACTGCTGTCTTCTCATCCAAATGTAAATTATTGGAATGTGAGCATTTTAAGATAATTGAATTATGTAGAATAGATAGCAAAATTTTTTTCCAGTTGGTTGCCAGTTATAAGCCTTCAATAACCTACAGAGGAGCATGGAACACTTCTTACATAAGTGCATATAGAGCAGATACATGAAAATGCTTTACTAATATAAGTGTACAGCAGGAGTAGAGCCCCATTAGGTAGAAGAAAAGGACATGCTTTCATGTGTGTTTGTGACTTCTTTGGGTTTATGTGACTGAGGTAATCTACCAGTTTTGTCTTGTAACATTAGACTGTCATGGCTGCAATATTACTATGGTAATGTTGCTATTGTAATATTGGTTGATTAACCTTTTATTAGATATTAATTATATGTCAGTACAGAAGATTTATTTCTGTTTCATAATCCTCTGAAGTAACTTTTGCTGCAGATTCAAAGAGATTCCAGCTCTGTCTTATCTGTAAGATTTTAGGTATATGTAGTTCATCTCCAGTTGTTCTGGTAGGTATTTCAGACTCTTAGACATAAAGGATATCAGGATTTCTGATACTTTGGATTTTATTCAGAAAGTGTTCAGATAGCCTTTTATATGGAGATTTTTCTAGTCTGTGAAAATAAAAGTGATCGTAGTTGCCTTCAAAAGGTGTTTCAAAGGCAGTAACACAAGCACTTAATTGCCATATTCACATCAGTTTTCATGATACTACAATGGTTCTGAGCTTCTTTTACACTCTTGTCTTCAATATAGCCCTGATTTCATTTAAACACTGCCTTTTCCTGTGAGATGACACAGTGATTTCAAGGGAAAGCTGTGAATGTTCTTCACTCAGTTTGGAGCCTGTGCTTCTCATTTTAAAGCAGGAACGTTCAACCTTGGTGTCATTGTTACAGTCGGGACTCTGTGTGTTAGCTGATCATAATGATCTGGTCTTTACTAATGCTGAGAGCTGGGACAGTCACATCCCTTGCTGTGTTAAGAGCAGCAGACCTGTGCATAAGCTGTTATCTCAAATGTGCTTTCTTACCTTACACATTTGTTACCTCAAATGTGCTCTACCTCTCATTTGTTTTTTACAAAATCTGATTATATTATGATAAATGTTGTAGTATTCTCTCTGGCACAGTGAGGTATATCTATATATTATAAATATCTTCTCATTTAATATTGTAACATTGTTTCTCAAAGAAGTATGTCTTTAGCCAAATTATGCTGCTTTGTGGTGAGAAGCATGTAATTCAACAAGAACATAATAATCACTGACATGAAATTGTGAGCCCCATGTGAAACACTGACCATTGCATCCCAAATGTGATCTCATCCTGACTTGGCTTGCCCTTGTCTTCCTTCTTGTCAGTGATGCAGATCACATTGCTATATATCGCCTTTGTTAGATTTGATAAAGAAGTATTCAGCTTACGGTTAGATGAATGTTTGGGCAAACCAAATGCTCAGTAAAAGCAGTTTTTCATAATTCACTGTCATGTAAATTCATGCCTCTGCTGAAACTAGTGAGTGAGTTCTTAAAAGGAACTGCTGTGTGAGATATCTTTTCTATCGATTGTTTTAAGTAAATTTCTGCATTCCTAGGGAGTGTAACTTGTAGAAGATCGTGTCACAAGTCACTTGTGGCCATGTGATGGTAAAAATATCTTTGTTCTGTCTCTATTCAAGAGGCTGAACTAAGAATGGATAGAGATAAACAACAGTTGGTCTTCTTCTGAATTAACAGTTGGTCTAATTCTGAATTAACTGCTATTTAAAGAGCTGTCTCCTAGTCCAAGAACTAACATAATTCTGATATTTACAAATATAGAACTTCTCATATAAATAGCTGACATCAGTATATGAGACATCAGTCTCTTGAGTGGCTGTTTCCTTCCTTAATTATGGGCCAGGGTGACCTTGTGCTGGTAGTTGTTCAGACACAGAGAATGCAGACTTCAGGTTGCAGTGAGGCAGCAGATAAATCTAAACAGGCAAAGATGTAAGAAAACCATAACATTTCACAAGCTATGAAGAAATTATTGTTGCTTATTCTGTAATATACGTGGCAGTACATATATGTAGTTGCTGCTGCTGGATAAAGTAGAGTCTGAGGTTTGTCCATGTTTTTGATGTAAGATTCAGGGTTTTAGTGGTGTCCAGCATGAGGTTAGAATTTCCACATCTATGGGTTTGTGGGTCAGCTCTTTACAGAATCAGTAAGAAACATCCAGTTCTGAACATGCCGACAAATAATAATTCAGATCAAGCTTTTATTGACGTGTAAGAATTGAGTGTCTCCTAAATGGAATGATACATCACAAAGCTACAAACACAGGCTTCTGGTTCTATGTGTTGATGTTCTAATATAGAGCGAAATTAACAAACCCTGGATCTTTGTGTGTGCTTGAGTTACGGCTCTTTTAACTTGTTCACTGGGCAGATCTGGGGATGACGTGTGTCCTGATAAAATATTGCCAAATCCACTCAAATATGCAGTATGTTTGTGCTGGTTACTGAAATGAGAGAAAGGCTTGCTAGCTGCTCATTGTATAGCATTGGAGCTTAAGGCCTGAATCCAAATGTTGTCAGTAGATACAGTTAAAATATTTACAGGCTCAGAAAGGTTAAACAGCTGCTGTAGAAGAGAGAAGAGCTTCTCTAATTACTGAGCTTTTCTTGCTGAAAGAATTCTATGTGAGTAGGGGAACAAACATCAAAAATGCACATCTCAAGAGTATGGATAAGAACCTTTTTTATTTAAAAAAAGCACCAATTTGCTCAAGTCTAACTTCTCCAATTTATCTTCTACTAAATGGGAGGCTGCAGTGGAGGACGATGGAAGATACAACCAAGAAATGAAAACTGCATTTGGTTATTTTCCTCATAAACCCTGTCTTAAGTTCTGCAAATCTAATTAATTTGCAGTTAAGTATCTGCAAATCTAAACATTAGCTGTGAGTTCTGTGCGCTGGTAAGATGGTAAGATGTTTGTGTGTGTTGATGCATTCTCTGATATTTAAAGCATAATCCAATTTATGATTGAAGGTTACATATGCCTTTAGTAAGCAATGGGAATTAGTGATATTAAATACATAGTGAGTGGGTAAAGCTCTTGGGAGTAAAGCAGGGTATAGAAAACAAGTGTGTTATTTACAGAAATCTGGCTCTAGTTAATTGTGCTGATCATTTAAAAACTGAACCAGCAGAAGTGCAGTGGATGCCAAATAACATTTGGTCAAGTAACCCATATTCTGCTATGTCACAGTTTTTGAGGGATTTTTTTTTTTGTGTGTGTGCTTTTGAAAAGTGGATTTGGGGTTTTTAAATGATACCCCTTCAGTGTATACATGAATTATACCTTTGGCGTATAGTTTGGCTTCAGTGTGTTAAGTAAGGCCAGGTGAGGCTGAGGAGGCAAAACCAAATAGTTAAATCCATAGCTAAAGATACAGAAATTGGTTTTAGTTTAGTTTGGTGTAATCACATGACACTTTGAAACAAATGCAGACTTTGTTTTGCTAAGCTCTACTCCAGTTCTCAACCTTTATGTGCTGGAAGACATGGCT
Source organism: Urocynchramus pylzowi (assembly GCA_013397555.1). NCBI lineage: Eukaryota > Metazoa > Chordata > Aves > Passeriformes > Fringillidae > Urocynchramus > Urocynchramus pylzowi. The sequence continues at coordinate 618,251 of VZRH01001195.1, forward strand.
AGACAATGTTTAGCTGTTGATAGGGTGACGTAGGCTGATGTTTTACTGTTGTAGCACGATCCTGCTTCCTTTCTGTCTGTGATAAACTTGTGTTGTCTCTTGCACTACATTGAAAGTTAGAAACTCAGGGAGGCAAAAGCTGACTTTGTGTGTGTTGGTGCTAAAATTCAGCCTTTTTCTCATATAAAATAATAGCATAATTTGGAGTTTATAAGCAATTAAGAGTTAGAGTCTAAAGCTTTCCTGAGGTATAGTTTGAATTTTCATTAAATTTAGGCTAATCTTCACACTGTAGACTTTTGACATCATGTTATTTTAGTTGCCTTTGAATTATTTAGGATGCTTCTTGTTCCCCTTAAAGTACAGCTTCCAGTTGGTTCACTATGCCAAATTTGATGGGAAAATTGAATGTTAATAGAATGTAATTTGTTACAGTATGGTAAATTCCTGCTAAGTGTTCTGTGTGGTGGACTCCAGAAGGCTGAAATAGGGTATGCCAACTTGTACATGGGGCTTGCCTAGTGGTACTTTCTGTCAAATGTGAAGACATTAAAATCTGAGTTCACATTAATTAGCTTCATCCCATGGATAGCATCAGCCACATGCCAGTTTCAAGCTACAAGGTTGTAATTTGTCATAATTCAGAAACAACAGCAACAATAAAAAAGGCAAGAGAAAGAAAAGTAGAGGCTTTACTTCTATTTTAGTAAGAAAATTCTTTCATTTTGTTTTTCCAGTTTTGTTAGAGATCTAAAGTAAAAAGGAAAATGAATAAAAGTGCTTGGATTATCTTTAAGGCAATACTAGAAGATGAAAAATATTTTTTGTTTGGAAAAAAGAAGAAAAATATTAAACTTGACTTTGAAGTTTGTGAGCTAAATTTTATCATGATTGGCAGCTATAGGCTTATTTTGGTATAAGTCCCTATGCTAAAGAGAATATTTAACTATTCCCAAAATAGTTGTTTCTATCATGATTCACTGCAACTTCCATTTATAAAACAAAGCATCACCACTCCATCCCTTTTTGCTTTTAATCCTGGGACAGAATGCTTGTGTGGATGTTGAAAACGGAAATTTATAGTTACTTGCCAGGAACTTTTCTTCTTTTGGATCCACTGATTCAAAAATCAGTATTTTGATTATAATGGAAAGTTGAGCCCAAAGGTGATTCCCCAATCAATTAGAATTGATTGATTATACCATTGTAAACTGGCATAACTGCCTTGTTATCAATTGATTGATTGATAACAAGGCAGTTATGCCAGTTTACAATGGTTTATCACAAAGTTTTTTACTAATTCTAACTGCAGTGTTGCTGCTATAACAAGCTTTTCATATTTTATGTTGGCATTTTATATGAAAGGTTCACAGAAAGCATAAGCACTATGTCATATTGCAAAGTAAAGGCTGCTAGGAGTTCTCATACTGGAAATGTAGCCCTTTATGTTTGAAAACATGAAAAGGAAAGAGCTCCCTTAACACAAATATTCTAATTCCCAAATGAATAGTTTATTTCAAGCAGTGTTGAGAAATGTTGTGCGATTCTGCATTATGCAGACTACTTCAATTAATTTAAAGATGAGTAAACTCACCAGTGATCTAAAGGCAATGTTTCATGTTTAGTTTCCTAATGTTCCATTTTGTAAGTCTAATTCAACCTTGACACCAAAGGATTGTTCTTATTTTAAATAAAATGCTTGGGGATGGTGGATTACTTATGATAATGCCAGTGCCAGTGAGATTTTATGGTTGTGCTTCTAAGCTGAAATCCACTTTGAAGGTTGACTGAGAGCTAGCACAGGAGTCAGACCAGGCTGGCTGTTTGATGGCTGCATGTCAGATTTAACGACTTCAAACAACTGCCTTGTCCAACAAGTTGGGCTTGTCTGATAGTTGGACTCTGAACTGCCCTGCAGGGAATTTTTCCCTTTAGAGCATGGAATGTGACCCTGCAAAGAGCCTCGGGTGGATCCAGCTTTTGTTTTTAGCAACTAATACTTCCTGAACATATCTATAAAATTCTACTGAGCTTTGCCCTTCCAGTTCTTTGCCTGAAGCCTAAGTAGAAATGGAAGTTACTACTAAATCTAAAATAAACCCTTTATATAAATACATAAATAGTGTTGGTTTGAAACCTTGGGTAAATGTACCTGTATTCCACAGGCACAGGGCTGAAGACTTTCAGCTGGGAGGCCTTCAGTGCCAGTTTTGTGTAAAATGTTTTAATTTAACTGAGAGCTAGCTGTAAGACTAGTTCTACCTGGCTTTTTAATAGATATAAAAAAATGTTATACTGGTTCAAACATTTCCTGTGACCTTCTTGCATAGACTGAAAAATAAGAGTGTATTAGAACATTTTCATCATTCATTTAATCAATTTTCATAGAGACTAGAGAAGGCTCTTGTAATTTCCAGACAATTTAGTGTATCAAAGACAAGAGCCTGTCCCAGGCTAGTGTAGATTTTGGCTGTAGTTTCTTTTCACTTCATTGCCTTAGGGAAGCTCCTGTCTGTCTGAAAGGCATCAGAGTGGATCCCCCCTGGGCTATGGGCTTTGCCTCAGCATGGTTCAGTGCTGAAGGTGGTGGATTGGGTCCTTGTTTCCCAGCTCCACCACGTGTAAGAACAGCCTTGCTGGAGTTTATACATCCATATTGCAAGTGTTAATACTCCATAGGAATCTTGATCATTGTTTGGCAGAGTTTAGTCACAGTAGTGCAGTGCATATAGTATGGAGACCAGTACGATGGGTTTATTTAGCAAATTTTTTTTCTCCTTCTAGCATTGTACTTACTATGTTGGAAGAGAAAAAAAAAACCTAACCCTCCTCTGGCTCTTTCATAGGAGACAGATTTAGTATGTTGTGGTTTTGAGTGGTTTTTGAGGTTATTTTCAGTACCTGTTAGAAACACTCCACTTGGGCAGGATTTTTTTTTAAAGTGTAGAAGAACTCTAGCAACTCTTACCGTGCTGAGAAGACCTTAGGGAAATGGAGGCCTGAAGGGTAGTGTGTCATTGTGCTGGGTTGGGTTATTTGTTTGTTTTTTTAATGAAAACCAGGGGTATTTAGGGAAGGGAAGGAACAAGGAAGTACTTTCACTTTCAACTGCTCTGAGCTACATTTGATTGAATAGGCACAAAGGACTTATTTTGCAGTAGTGCAGGTGAGTGTCTGCTATAGCACTTTGAAAGGCCTTCATTACAACGGGCTGAACTCAGAAGCCTAAGCTTAGCCTCTGCAAACTTGGGGCTATCAACAAAAGAACCTTTATACTCCTGGGCTCTTTAATTTGTTTTTCAGGGGTTTTTTAAATAGATTTTCACTTTTCTTCCAATGACACCTTTAAGATAGCCTTGTTAAAACTCTAGTTGTTTCCATTTATCACTATGAAGAGAAATGGCCCGACTTAAGTTGTATTCTACTTTCTTGGAGTTCAAGCCATGGGGAAATTATCTTCCAGAAGTTTTAAGGCATGCAGTTTCTATATGTGAATTACTCAAATAAGTTACATAACTTTGTCCTGCACAAAAGCTAGGCAGGTTTTAGATAAATAAATGAAAAGCTTAGGCTTGTAACTTAGAAGGCTTTAAGGTTTCAGAAAACAAGATTTCTTATCTTGTAGAAATTGGAAAGTTATAACTGGTGAAAAGCATTTTATTACCACTTAGAAGCTTCTTCTGCTTTTACTGCTGCTGCACCGATCAAAAATATCCTACTTGATTTCTTGCTGATCTCACAGGACATGTCTGCAGAGTGTGTGTGGTGGGGCTGGAGGAGAATACCAATCCTCACATTGGTTTATCTCAGTTTAGCCTTGTGGTGGATTATCAAAGCATACGTTGCTTTGTAAACTCTGCTTTAAAAGTGCATCTTCAGGCAGCACCACAGAAAACAATTTGGAGCTGTTTTCTGACATACAGCCTCCAGCTACCTGTCTGCAGAATGATAACTAAAGGGTAATTTTCAAAGAGGGGAAATACATTCCATAGTTTTTGCTGCTTCTGCTGGTAACAAGGCTTCTGAGTATTTATGATGCTTTATTCTGGTATTCTGCTGCTTCCTTGGGAGGACCACAGATGTAATGTAGTAGCTCACAATTTATAGTGAATCCGGTGGAGCTGAGGTTGCAGTTCAGTGATTTGTTGCCTTCAGGAGCAGCACGGATCCCATGGGATGCTCTCTTCTGGCACCTAGTGACACAGATATTTGTCATATTGCAACATGTACTGGCTTGGAAAGTTGATCTGGCATTGGAGAACACAAATGTATTTGTGTTAAATTAAGGTTAATTTGTGTTTTGCTGTTAATATGGTTTACCGCTTCTGTTGTGAGACAATAGAGGATTGTTGGAAAGGTGAGTTGGGGGGAGGACTTAACAGAAATACATTCTTTTTAATTTTTCATTCCACCAAATTTAAACAAGATTAAGTGGGAGCAGCTGACTTCAAGAAAAAGTTCAGTTCAAGGTAAAGATGCTGGGGAGGATAATTGCATTATACATAAAATCACAGTGTAAACAAAACAGCTGATACCTGTTATTACTGCCTGGTTTTATTATGAACTTGGAATATTAAACCACTGTAAAAAGACTGTTTCTCCTAAACTATGATGCCTTTGGTTTGGAAGAATGTAAGATGCATCTGACTCACATTGGCAGGTCTCCAGAAAGGTTGAATGTATTTAGCTGTGTTTTAGGACATATATACTTTGCCAAGGGTAGCATTTACCATTTTCAGTTTCCTTTCCTAAAACTGCTTCAGTAAAATATAGATTGTCTTGGAGCTTTCAGCAGGAGACTGGTGCCTAGGATCGGGAGTTATTGCTGCTAATAAATAGAAGCAAGAAGAAAGAAAGAAAACCTGGGCCAGATTTGAAGTTTGAAAGCTGTTTATAGCTTCTGTTTCTAACATTATTGACATCACCTACATGAAATATCTTAATTGTGGCCCATTTGCTAAATGTATTTTGTCATTTTCTCCTGGAATGAACTTCTGCTTCACAAGTCTTCATTTTTGTTCATTTCTGGAAAGGAGGCATGCCTCTGTTAGCTGGTGTGTAATGGAGATCTATTTCTTGGTGTTTCTCATGTTGCTAAGTGATCTAGTTTACTTTTTTGCCTTCATGATTTTTTTTAAAAAACTTTCCGAGTGATTTTGAGTTAGTAATGTTGCTTGGATGGAAATCTCTAGATTTGACTTTGAGTCAACTGTTGCATAAACTGTTTTCTACTGGCACATGCCAGTAGTGCTACCTGATATTTTAATATAAAATCTGATTGTTTTAATAACTTGGACTATTACATTATTAATTGGCAGGGGATTGAGATGGAAGGGAGTTGGGTTGAATAGTGTGCTGCAGGGACAGTACAGCAGTTCTTAGTATTTATCAGGAGTAGCAGGAGTTCTAGTGGCAAAGCAGATTGAGCAGTATGTGCTCTACAGGTAGGCAAAAACTTCTGGCTGTTTCATAACATGTGGTTTACTCTTGCCATCTGTGCTGGCAAGTGCTGTTTCTTGCATATTTTGTCTACCAGTGTTCTCTTATTCCCAGTCTGTACTGATAGCTTTGCAAAGGCATTATAGCTCAAAGATAAAGAAGTTTGAAACTCATTTAGGCTGTGTCATTAAAAAGGAGCAAGCAGGCATTTAATATAATTTTGTCTTTTGCCATACCATTCCCCTTTTCTCATCCTTGACTTTTGTTAAAGCAATTTTAAGTCAGATAATGTTGTTATTTGCACATCTTCTTTCATGGTAACCAAGAAAAACAGGTTTTTTACACAAGCTTACTGTTAGCAATTAGGAATGAGCCTGAGCTGTGTCAACAAACAATTTTAATTTGGGAACATGAATAGAATCAATCTAGTATTTCTTGTTGGATTTCAAGAAAAAGTTTAGTCATGCCAGCATGAAGCAGTTTGTTCAATGGGGAAAAAGTCTCTTAAGTTCAGTTTTTGCACATATATATGGCCATTATCATCAGAGGCATGGACACATGGATATGGCAACATTTCTGTGCATTACTTCCCTGTAGTTGCTTTGTCCTTTGTAGCCTGAGCTATATTGTAATTACTAAAATGGTATCCTGGTTTCCCTTGTCTTTATGATCCTGTGAAATAGCTTGCTTGCAGCTAAAATTACTTGCTGTGAAAGGCAAGAAAGTTAAAGCTTTAAACATGTGAACAGTTTTGAAAAGCTGGGCTGTATGAAGACAACATATTCTAAATCATTCTTTTAGGCAAGTCTTACTTCTTGTCTAACTTTTGTGTTGATTTTCAGTATGTTTGGTATCTGAACCTGAGAAATGTGTGTTCTATACTCACCTACTTGTGATAATCTGACAAACTCTGTAGCTTAAACCAGTAGCTCAGAAACCTTGAAATTATTCTTTATCTCAACCTCTTCTTCATTCTGTGTTTTGCAATTCCATGTTGAGGACAATTGGTGGGTGTGTTTAAGATTAAAGTTAACCATTTGGTAGTTCAGTGCATATTAAACATGAGAACAAGGCTGCATTACACTTCCAGAACATGGCGCTGTTTTGACAAATTTTTAACAGAAAAAGAAAGGGAGTGATTACTTAAATAATTGAAAAGTGAATAAAAGCAGAGATGAGAAGAAAGATTACGAAGGAGGGAGAGATTAGGAATTAAGCAGAAGAAGGGAAAATAAGATAATTAGGAAAAGTGAATAAGAAAGTGCCGTAAAGTCAGTGGAAGCGAATAATCAGATAAGATATGTATCTAGCTGAGGGTTTTATTTGGCACCTGTTGTCGCAGTACCTGAACACATTTTATATATAATTAATAGTGATAGTGAAGTAAATTGTGTCTGGATGTTTGTGACACTTCTTGCTTGAGTTGAGGGTGGATTTTGGGGACACAGACAAGGGTAAAGGTCTAGAATGAGAAGGGGGTTCCCATGCTTTGTAACTCCTGTACGTGCTGTGGAAAGATGCTCTGGGAAGAGCTTTGCACCGCTTGAGGTTCTGGATTTATGTGTTTATTTTATTCTGAGGTTGTTTGTTTTGTTTTGTTTGCCTGTCCTTTTTAAACTTTGTTTTGTTTGATTTCTTTCCTTTGTGAAGGGCTCTTTCATAGGTAGCTATTTTACACTGGCAGGACTCTTTTTACACTGACATTGCTTCAGAAGAGTGTATGTGTTAGAGATATTCATTGTTTGCTTTTCAATCTTAACTCTGCAGGGAAACATTATCTTATTTGGGAACATCTGTGGTAATATAAGGGCAACAAACAAAAAAGAGGAGATACGGAAGAGGAAAAAGGATAAAGAAAAATGTTTTCAGCTTCTGCAAAGTGTTATAAATTATGGAGTGGATTCAGAAATAATTTGCAATCTCAAATACTTCAGGCAAAAATTTTAAAACTTTTGAAAATTATTTGTGGTGTAGAATGTGGGACTGTGCATGTGTGGTAATGAACAAGACTGCACAGTCCTGGCAAAGGAATATGTTAGATGTGGGCTGGCAACTTGTTTTTGAAAATTAAGCAGCTTGACTTCTAAAGTAAGACTACCTCAAATGCATATTTTGACAGAATTTCCCTGTGTGGTTTGCAGTGGTCTGGTATCTGTCCTAGTTCCTGGGACAGTGTCTAGCCCTGAGGGACTACTGGTCACAAACACAGTCTTTGTGCTCTACTAGGAACAAGTAGGAAGCTTAAATATAATTTTCTATCTGTTTAATAGCTATCTAGTATGTAAGTCATAGTTTCTACGAATTGTCTTTCTGAACACCATCTGTCTCTAATCTGCTGTTATCTGCCATATTGACCTATGGGTGAAGCAACAAGGAAATTAGTTTGTGATTAGGATTGCTGTTAGGGTTCTTACTTAATTTTATGAGCCGTAAGGAGTGTTGTGTACTAGTATCTATGGTATCAAGACTAGAACACATTCTAGTAAGTTTGTAAAACTGTTATGGATGACTGGAGAATAAGTTGAGGTTGTTTATGAGGAGAAAATGCTAAAATGCTTTAGTTGACACTGATGCCAAGAAGAGGAGACTCATAAACTAATGAATAGAGCAAAAATGTCCCATCAGCACAATGTGGCTTAAAATTTCAAAGTACACAGGTGGTTGTTTTTTCTTTTGGTTCTAAAAATGTGTATTCCCTCCTTTCTCCCAGTTGAAATGTATTAAATAGAGACTTGTTATTTGAGGCAGTAGTACAGAGTTGTTGATAGATGCCCGTGAGTGCAGTAGTGGCTAATGTTCGCTTCCTTTCTACAGAAAGATCCGGATTACCTGAAGCTCTGGTTGGATAGTTTTGTGTCTAGCTATGAACAGTTTCTGGATGTGGACTTTGAGAAGCTGCCAACAAGGTATGTAGAATTACAGACCTGTTCATCTTTCCCTGATATCTGAAACGGACCTGGCTGAGAGCCCAGTCCTGTTCAATGGCAGTGCTGCCTTTAAACAAAAGTAAGTTTTTTAGTTGTCAAGTGGCACTCCCATTCATTTGAAGGTCACTCCCATTCATTTGGGTTGGGAATGATGAAACTAGGCAAATACTGGTATTTGCATTGTGTTAGGAAATTGGCATGAGTACGTCTTGTTCTTGCTCATAGAGATGTAATTGTTATTCCATGTGTTCCTCATAATTCTTTTGAGTAAGTATTCATTAAATGTTGCATATGAAATAGTGTTTACTATCTGCATCAGCAGTGACAGAAGAGAAGCAAGATGTAAGTAAAGAATTTGTAATTTTATTTCAGGGGTTGCTTTAAGATTAAGGTTTAATTAAATGCTCAATGAAAGATTTGGGTATCGTAACTGAAAACATTTAAAAATTAAAATATGCACCAGTTATAGACTTGAGAGTGATTTCTTTGTGTCCATGAAGACTTCAGGGTAAGAGTATTCTGACTTCCCTCATGTTGCTGACCAAAAGCTCCCACTTATAAATCATGAGGGTCTATTGGAGCCTAATTTCAGAGTTTCATATTTAGTATTTAAATTTGTATGCTGTGTTATCATGTATTATATTTTCATTATGTTTTCATTTTCTAACTTTGAAAATGAGGAGTAAAAATGTAGGCATTGGATGTTTTCTCTTGCTTTTTGAGGTGCTTTGATGAACTAGGGTTTTTAAGAAAAACCAAATGTTAAAGGATTCAGACTTCATGAGAACTGGTGTCAGTAATATAGCTGATACCGCTAATGGTGTTTGAAAGCACAGAATGGTGCTCCTTGCGTATGGCTGCATTCCAAACTCTGTTGAAATAAATGGAAATTCTTTAATGGGCTTTGGATCAGATCCTGTTTGAAGTGCAAGTGATAGCCTCAACTGTTACAAGGAAATGAAGAATGCTGCAGCTGGATCTCACCAGATAAAACCTGGACTTCCCAGCTCTTTGTATTAACATTTTCCTCATAATGCCTATATGAGTGCAAAATATATTTTGCAATTACCAGTAAGCATGACCTTCAAGTTAATCCTGTGTTCTTTCTGAAAATTTATTCCTTTGTAGTTTCAAAAATGCATTTTACTATGTTCAGTTAAGGAGAAAAGTTTGTCCTTTTACACAGGTCATCTTTAACATACTATTTAGTATTGAAATACAAACATTGGAAGAGACGAATCTCTTGGTACTGTGATTTTAAGTTTTTAAAATTTATTTGTACTCTGATTTTAATTGTTCTTTAGTGTGTGTTCATGGTTTTCATGTTGGGTTTTTTTTCAGCAACATAAAGCTTAGTTATGCAGAACAGTAGCAGCATATTCATTGTGGTAAATGGTGACTTTAGTGAGTGTAAAAATAATGTGTGTTTTTCTGAGCTTAATGACAGGATTAGTGATTTAGTCTGGAAGAATAGAACCATGTGGATTTAGACTCATTTGTGTAACAGATGTAAAGAAAAAGCATCAAAACAGCATAGAGATGAAGGCAGATCATTGCTGTGCTTTTATGTCTACAATAAGAAAACCATGGCGATCAGATACTAGAATTAACAAAGAATTGCAGTTTCTGCCCATACTTGCATTTGTGATATAATCAGGCATGTGAAAAGTGGCATCTTTTTGGGCTTTGTCAGTTTGTGTTGCAGGCCTTTACATTGTGCAAACAGAATTACTGGGCCTATGAAAAAGAAAAATAGGTCAGTCTGGAATCACCAAATGCTGATTTCCAGTGACTCCAGGGGCCACAGGACCCTGTGGACTCACTTTATTTTTTTTTTTTTTCTTTAACTGGATTCATTACTAGATAACTAATTCTGTCTGTTGGTCTTAAAAAAGTGTGATGCTAGCTAAAAGGAGAAATATGCACCAATATTTTTTTTCTTTTTTTCCTACTGTAAATCTTGGTATGTTTTACAGCTGTATGCCTGAAAAACCTTGTGTAGTGAAGGGCTAATGCCAGGAAATAATGAGAAACTGTTTAGGGAGAAGGCTTGTACAGACTGCTGGACACAACTAACTTTTTGGAAGACAGGCATGAAATTTTGTGTCAGTCTAAAACATATGTGGGGGTTTTTAGCATCCAAGAAAATACCAGTTAGGAAATGTACAGATTCTATTACAGGTTTGGTTTTGGGCTTTTTTCCTTCCTGAAAGGACTCTTAATTGGCACTGTCACTTGCTGATTTAACTCATAAGAGTTTGGTTTTTTTTGTTTTTTTTCTTTTTATAAATTAGAATATCTAATTTCCTGAAGTCTGCTTTGGAAATGTGGAAGATGCTAAATAGTACAGAATTAGGAAACCTCTAAATATAGTGTGTGTGTACCCAGTATGATTTGACTGTATAAGTAGAGCTTATACAGTTATGCAGCTTATAGGCTTAAACATCTTCGGTTCTACCCCTATCTTTGTGCCTCTGCTCTGTATGAAATGGCTCATTGATGATGTTAGTAATGATTTTGCTGAGAAGGTGAATATAGCTATGCTAATGGTTTGATCATTGAGCACAAAAGACCAGCACACCAGTCTGTTATTTCCCTCAAAACATGTATCCATGTCATATGTATTTACCATAAAAAGGATAAAACCTTTACCAACTGGTGTGAGCATATTTTTTTCCTCATTGGAGAGGAATTGTCATTTGATTCAATACTTCTAAAAATAAAAAAGGCCTCCAAAGTGTTATACTTTTTTTTCTGCTTTTGGCTTGCAAAGGAGCTTAAAGGGAGCTCATGCAAAGTACCACAGAAACCGTATTTTATTAACTTGCTGACTTCAAACCCACATAAAAATGATGCAGAAAATATGATAGGAATGCTGATTACATGGTTTGTGTGATTGGTGCATGGTGATTGTTGAAAAGTAAAGCCTGGTCTGCTGCAGCAGTTTGTTGCCAAGTGCTTACCACTGGTGGAGGAGAGTTCCCAGTGTGTGTTTGAGCTGGAATAGGTGCCTGCAGTGTGGAGGTGGTTCAGTTCCCTGTCAGACACCTGGCATAGTTTGTATGGCTGCATAACCATGTTAACATCATGAAGGAAATGAAATAAAATATAACTTGACACATTTGGGATCATTTTTATTTTTCTCATATTTTTGAGGTAGGGTACCAGTAGTCAAGTAACAATGTCAGATAGGGTGTGGTTTTTTATATTAATTTTTTTCCTTCCTTTTGGAGTACTTACTTTAAACAGTGAGTCTGTTTGGGAAAAATTGGTACTACATGTCAACAAATTTAAATCCTCTTTTTAAATCTAAGGTTTTTTGGTGGTATAGTAGTAATTTGGTCTGGAGTGAAAACAAGCTTGATTGTTTATAAATATTTACATTTATTTATATACTCTATAGTATATTAATTTTGTGTAATGCTAATTAGGATTTCTCATGCTGGTCTCACACATCTCTCCCAAATTCTTATGGGTTGTGCAACACAGCTACTTTTTCTTTCAGCTACTGCAAAGAAAACATTCTTTGGGATGTGAGGCATGAAGGGTATGCTGTTTGCTCTCTTGTAAAGCATTTCATGATCTTACTGAAAAAGACTTGTTGGCCATTTTAGGTAATTAACTTCTGGAGATATGATTTCAGCTGTCAAAAATTACAGTTTTCCTGATACTGGGAGGGAATTACCAGAATCTGAAACACAGAATCTGAATTATCAGATTATGAGAAACCGTGCTCGTAGCTCCTGAGAGAGTGGATCTGCCAGCATCTTGAGGGGTGAAGTTGCTATCACAGAAATTAAAATTTCTTTCTTCTTCTTAGCATTTGAGTCGGACAAAAAGCAGTTGCTCTCAGTTTTGTGGTTAGTGTTGCTATCAGTTCCGAGCATAGGCTATAAAATTTGTGTTACAATGCTCTGAATCCCTTGAGATTCTGAATTCCACAATCTGAAAAGCAAATTGCGCAATTGTGTGAAGAGGCAAGGGAACATGAAGTAGGTAGTTGTCTGTGTAAGTGTAGGTAACATTTGTTTTCTAGGATATGGGAGCTTTCTGTCACTTACATCTGTCTAGGTGTTTTATTAAACTGGGTCTCTGATTTTCCCTCCTCTAAAGGCTTCCTTTTCAACATTCGAAGCTAAACAATGGATTATTCCCCTTTTTCCTCAAACAATAGAGATCATGTTGTATAGGGTCAGTCACTGCATTTCTGCACATCTTTTTTGTGGTTTTTCTCACATAGATGCAATGTATACAGCAGTCGTATTAGTGGGGGTTTGAGCTTGCTGAATTTTTTTGTTGAAAGTTTCCTCTGACTTCGGCTGTGTTGAAGGCTTTTGTAAGCTGTAAGGCTCTTTGTGTCTTCCTTTTCCTATGTAGAGTTCATACAGGATGTGTCAGCCTAAATAGCTGCTGCCAAAGGCTAACTGTTTTTAGCATGTGCAACAGTGGATAAACAGTTTTCATCCCAAAAAAATGTTCTTACAGATCTGTAGATTTCTATACTGTTATTGAAATGTGTTTCCTTGTGGTTGTTCCTGGGTCATTTTCTTATTTGGTTTTGGATCACTGGAAAAAAAATTAAACCACAAATAAACCCATCTTTTTCTTCATGTCTTGGTTCTCGCTGGTGTGTTTCTAAAAAATGTTTTAGTTTGCAGGAAACAGTAGGCAAAAGATAATTTTGTATGGCTTTTTGAAGTTTACATAAGAACCACACGAGGTTTACTGTGGATGAATACCAACTGGGCTTCAATAACTGTGCAATAATTGGCATCTCATTTATTTGGACACTCTTAATCTTCAGTAGAAAGTTGAAAATGTTCTTCCAAATATGTTTTGTTCTCATGTTTCATTCCACTGTGGCTGTCCCTGGGGATTTCCCTGGCTACCTTTTTACCTGATGAAGATAATGCAATTTCTTTGTGGCAAGTAAGGCAGCTCATTGCATGGAGGAGGATTTAGGAAGCCACTTAATGGATTTTGACACTTTTTTTTTTTTTTAAATGTAGTTCATTGCTGGGGAAAAGAAAGCTCAAGCTGGTATATTGCCACCAGACATTTCCTTGTGGCTGATTAGAAAGTGCTTGTGATGTGTCAGTTGGGTGACCTTTCCCACAGAACTTCACTGGAGCACTACATGAGCACATGGGAATCGATTGGCAGCTTGGCATTTGTATGATGAACAATTTTGTGTCTGGCTTTTCTCATTAGGGTGGACGACATTCCACCAGGAATATCGCTGCTTCCTGATAACATTCTTCAGGTCCTCAGGCTCCAGTTGCTACAGTGTGTCCAGAAAATGTCAGATGGCCTGGAAGAGCAGCAGCAGACTCTGTCACTTTTACTTGTGAAATTCTTTATCATCCTTTGCAGGTATTTGTTCTAATTGTTACCTCAACAATGTTGTTGTTTTGTTTAAGAAATCTTGATGCAGCCTATAAATATAGATTTTAATGACACATACTATGTGATTTGATACCTTCCAGTAGATACAGAGAAATAACACTTCTCACAATCTTCAGAATAAAGGCAGAGGGAATAAAAGAGAGAGAGAGGAGAGCAATGCAATCATCTCGGCAATAATGTTTGCAATAGAAATAGAAGGGGTTTAAGCACTAAATTCTTTGTAGCTGTAGAAGATAAATCTATGGGAATTCAAGATATGATGTACCTCGTATAAGAAATACTCTTAAAAGAAAAGGTGCACTCTAACAACTGTTAGCTATGAAATAACTCAAGAGAATTGTACAGGAAGAACTGTTTCACATTCTTAACATACTTACAATTCCATAAGCATCTTGTGAAACTTATTATTACTCTACTCATGCAGCTGATTTCCTTCTGAAACTTCTGCCTGATAGTGTAATTCTGTTGACACAAATGAATAAACTGTTTTTAGGGATCTATTCCTCGCTATTTCTTCAGTTTGCTGTTGCAAAATGCTGTTAGAGAGAGGAAGGAGATAAAATATAGTAGAGAATCTCCTTTACTGAGGAGTATTTGAAGCAGCATTTTTCAGTACTTTGTCTCACCTTACCTCTGAAGCAATACGAAGAGCTGTATAGCAGTGTTTAAATACCCTGGAATATTGAATATAAGCTAAGTGGATGGTAGTAATGTGTTTCTGAATTACAAACTGGTGTCACCTTTACTTGCTGAAAAGTTCTCCTATGTCATCACTTTGGTCTTTGTAATTTCAAAACTCAGAAATTCTTAGTTGTTGTTGCTTTATTTTCAAAAATAATTTGTTAGGTGTTTGTTTTGCTCCAAAGAATTCAAAGTGAGTAAATGTTTCTAGGTTATATGTTTCCTAAAGTTTTAGAAAGTGTGTGCACTAGTAAAGTGTAAGTTATTGTCTTTGTTATCAGATGCCATTTCTGAACTTTCTATTTAGGGTGTCCTGGGAATCTGCTTAACCTCTGAAACCCCAAATTCCAGATGGAATTGGCCTGTAGCAGAGTGACTTGAATCTTTCTTCCTGTTAGATGAAAACTTGTGAGCTCTGTAATGGTGACAGAAATAAACATTTTAGTATGTGCAGTCTTTTGGAGAGTATTTTTGAAATGCTGGTATCCTTTTGTATGAATGTAGAAAGAATGCTAAAACAAACATTGTTTGAACTAGCTTCAAATGGTACACTGTGTACAATCTGTGGTTTTTATGTTGTCTTTGCAGGAATTTGGCTAATGTGGAAGAGATTGGGATGTGTTCATACATTAACCATGTTATCACCATGACTACGTTGTACATTCAACAGGTACGTGGTTAATAATTCTTGTTTGTATTTCTGCCATCTGATACCTCCTGCTCCTTTTTATGTGATCTGCTCTTTCATTAACAGTGTTAAGTGGGGAGCAATTCATAGGCTCACAACTGTTCTGGGGGAGAGCAAGATTAATTTTCAACTTCTGGAAATTTTCTGACCATAGCTTTCTTTTTCTCCTCAGTTAAAAAGCAAAACAAAAGAAAAAGAAGTGGAGGATCAGACCCCCATAGAAGAATTTGTGAGACATGCATTGGCTTTCTGTGAAAGTTTGTATGATCCATATCGAAACTGGAGGCAGCGAATTGCAGGGTATGTGGGGACTAGCACAGGATTGTTAATACTGTGGTTTGTGAGAGCTTTAACCATCAATCAATAGAATCTCACCACAGAAACGTGTTATGCTTTCTCAGACTGGATATGATTTAATAACTTTCAAAAATTGCAGTTTTTTTACTGTTAATATAAAAGTTAAAATTAAACTTGAGGATATATGAAGAGGTGATTGGTTGCAAATGATCACCATGAAGGTGCTTACATTATGTTCTCCTTCCAAAAACTAGACATTTTTCTAAACTAGTGGAACAAAGAAGCCAAAAGGAATGTGGTGGGCAGACCTGCTTGAATTAGGGCAAAAGAAGTTATTGAAGTTCACAGTGTAGATAATTTGCATTTTTGAAAATAAGTTTATAAGTGTATCAGTATTTGATTGTTTGTTCTCACCAGCCTAATGGTGAGAACTTAAACTCATAGTAATGTTTTCTGCCCATTTAAAATGGCTTGGTCAAAAAATTTGGCATTCTAGCTGGTGGCTTAGTTACAATAAACATGGACTAAATAAGAGATTGCTGTTTTTTTCTATTTTATTTTTTTAACTAAACCATTTTGTAAAATGTTAAGTATTTCTAAGTGCAGACTGAATATGGGATTAGCTGTGAATCATGTCTTGAGGATGAAATACTGCACTATTCTTTTTCATCCTGTAGGCAAAAGATACCTCCTGATTTATGGCAGAGTTTTCTGCTATATCATACTATAAATTCATATTACAAGTAATAAATTAATAAATAAGTAATAAAGGTATCATGTCTAATTTCTTTGGTGTATGTTTTTTAATGTAATTGCAGACGTTTCCTTAGTACAGTTGAAAGGAGCAGACAGAAGTATAAACCAGCTTCCCTCACTGTTGAGTTTGTCCCTTTTTTTTACCGTAAGTATTACTTAACATCCTGTTAAAAAATAGTTTTCTGTAGAGGAATGAACTTAGTGAGCCCAAGGAGCTTTCTCCTAAGCATGCCTGATAATGTAAAAGTCCTTTACTTGCTTTCTGAGACTGATTGTAGTGGGTTACTTTGGTTGTTTGTTTTTTGTACTTGTTCTTTGCTCTGAGCATCACTATTTTGTCATTCCTGCTCATCTTTGAAAACATTTTTCTTTATTTCTAGACTTGTTTCAGCGCCTAATGTGGTTTAGTAGGGTTGTTTCTGTGAATTGCCAGCTTTTCTTTTTATTGTGGTACATAGTGATTGCACATGAGGTCCCTGTAGTAACTGTGCTGAAAAATAATCTTAGGGGAGTGTTCATTATTCTTTAATATTAAGTCATATTAAAGAGACTTCTGTCTCTTTAATATGACTTAACAGCTAGAAGAAATGAAACTCTGTGCCATTCAACTAGCAAATGCTCCTTGGCCTCAAGTGTGAGAAAAAATTTTCTCTCTGGTTAAATCATTAAATATCATGATGGCTACTTTGGAATTCATGTGTTCTTACGATTACAGATTGTTTGTGTGGAAGAGTAGAACTTAGGTGTCCATGTTCTGTACTTAAATCTCAAGAATGTGGGATGCCCAGGTAGTTTGCCAGTTTAGCATGCCAAAATGCTAGTGCCTACAGAATTGAGGCAGCAGGAACAAGCTGGAGGGAAGGGCAGTGAAGGAGTGAAATCAGCCCTTTTTGCAGCTATTCTTTAACTTAGTTTTAATTGAAAATAAAAAAACAAAAAAGATTCTATTCTTGGAGTGATAGCATTTATGACTTTGATTTTTCTAGGTTTGAGTCACAGCTCCTGTTCTTGAGATTCCATTGCTGCATACAAAAAATAGGATAGTTGCCAAAAAGACCAAATTGTTGCTGCCAGTAAAATGCCCTTATCTATGTGCCAGAACACTGGAAACCCACTCTAAAGGCTGCTACTGAGGAATATCATCTGTAGGTTCTCTCCTCTCCATTCAGTGCATTGCCCTGGGGTTCCTCCTAAGTCTCTTAAATACAATATAATGTGACTGAGCTCAAAGTGTGCTCATTAGCCAGCAGATACTCATCTGCTTGTTGGCCAACTGGCAGAAGGGACAGAGTAAGAAATTGCTGAGCCTGTGCCTTAAGCATCCTGCCATGCCAGGACTAATTTGAGGGGGGTTGGTTTTAGTCTACGCAGCCTAATGATTTATTCACAATCTGCTAGGTACTGCTCTTTTCAATTTGTCTGAAGTTCTACAAAGATCCAGAGGCTATAAGTCAAGGAGTGGTGGTACTAGCTCCCTAACAGTGTGATCATCTAAGTAAGCTTTGTTCTGTTTGGAGAACAGATTGGAAAAATAGCTCTGCAATCTTCTTTTAAAACAGGCTTAGACATTCAGTATGTAGTCAGAAATCTTACTTGCCAATAAGTGGCATTTCAAGAAATAATCCTTTATAGTTTCTTGCTGCTGTGTTAGGTCTAGCTTTATTGCTGTAACAATATCCAGGTTATATCTATTGCTAAGAAGAGATGCTGAGGCTGTCTGGGACTAATTTCAATCAGATATGGCAAGAAAAGAGATGCGGGATAGTTGTCATTAAAGAAATTACTGCTAGAAAGGTTACAGATCTGCACAGGATTCTCTGGCAATCTGCCTTGAAGTCATCAAGCTCAGGGACTTTTTTTTTTGAGCTACCTGCACTGCATATGGCATCAGACTATTCATACCAAAATTTCTCTGAACTTTGTAATACTTGATAACTGGTTGTGTGTTAGAATGTCCTTCTCTTTCTCATTAGTATGGACAAAATGGGCTCATTTTTACATTATGAATCAAGAGCAAAAGTTGTGTGTCTATAGTTCTGTCAGCTGGCATGGAAATTTATGTAAGCTGAAGGTGTGGCCCTGTGAATTCCTGATAAATGTGGTAATGTTGTGTTACTTTGATATTGCTGGAATTGGTGTGTTTGTGTCCAAGTTATATAAAACAAAGTGGAGATGACACAGTTGAGGTTTTTTTAAATTTGTATGATGATAGGGAATAGAGGAATGGTTTTTTATTTGTTGGTGGGTTTTTTTTGAGAAAAATCTCCTTTTTATTTAATCAGAATGCTTTCAGGAAAGTGAACATCTCAAGGAAAGCCTGAAGTGTTGCCTGCTGCATCTCTTTGGAGCTATTGTGGCTGGTGGTCAGGTAAGGATACTCTGAGCTTTTCAGCTGCTGAAACCTCTAAATGCTTGTTCCTTGTTTAAGACTTTAAAATACTCCATAACTTGTAAATGAGAAGAATTTATTATCCATGATTAATTGTTTTTGTCTTAGGAACTTTGGGATCATTCTGGGCAATAATACCTGAATGCTAGAAGCTGGGTCCTGATTTCAAGTAACTGTAGAAGTTTGCTGTTTAGAGCAACTACATGTTCATATGAAGTTACTGTAATATTTTAAAGAAAAAATGTGCATAACTAGATTAGGAATTTCCACCTGCAAAGATGGAATTTTTTATTGATCTTGAAACTTCAATCATGAAATTGATCTTGCTTACTTCCCAGTGCTGAAAGTAAGCTGTTTTCAGTAGGATGCATGGGGCCTTTACAGCTTGGAAGCTGTTTAAAGTCTTTGAAAGAACATGAGGAAATGAGGGCATTCATCAGCAGCAAAGCCAACATCCACTTTCTCACCTGGCTTCTGTAAAGTCCTACTTAGTCTGGTCTCAAGCAGCTGCTACTTTGGATGATCTTGAAGAGGTTGTTTTTAAAGGTTGCCAGGGAGCTGCAAAGCCAGGCTCTGCTCCATCATGGAAGGCAAGTGGAGTCTGAGCAGGATGGCCAGCAGCAGTTGACCTGACCAGCAAAGGGTGTGATCTCACTACACCCAGACAGGAATGGGAGCAGCTGTGGCTGGAACCAGGATGGACCAGCCCAGCCCACTAGGCACAAGTTAGCCCACTAAGTTGTATCTACTTAACTCAAGTAGACACAACTGCACAATGGTTCACTTAACTCAAGTAGACACAACTGGTTCGAAGAGGTTTAAATTTTTCTAAATTTATTTTTAATAATTTTTATGCCTTAATGTGTTTCAGAGGAATGCTCTTCAAGCAGTATCTCCTGCCACCATGGAAGTCTTGATGCGTGTTTTAGCAGACTGTGACAACTGGGATGACAGAAACCCTGAGGAAGTGAGCAGGAAGGCAGAGCTGACTCTGAAGTGCCTGACAGAAGTTGTCCATATCCTCCTAACCAGCAGTTCTGACCAGCGCCAGGTGGAGACAAGTACAATATTGGAGAACTATTTCAAGTTGCTTAATTCAGACCATTCAGCCTTGCCTAATCCAAGGCGATGCAGGCAGTGGGAGAGCAGATTCATAGCACTGCAGGTCCAAATGCTGAGTGAGTACCCAGGTCCTTTTAATATTTCTTGACAATAACTCTGAAGCAAAAAATATTGACTTGGCTAAGCAATTGGAAAGTTTCTAGCATTTCTTCTTAGATATTTCTTGTTTTAATAGTTTAGTATTGTAGTTGAGATGGTCACAATACACGACAAGGCTCCATTTTCAGGGGGCTTCAAACCCTGTTTTATTCTAGCATGCGTTCTTTTTATACATTCTTACAAAGCTCCTAAGTTTACACTTTACTTATTGGTCAGGAAAGACAAGGTGCTTGTTGGAATAGGCAGTTACAGGTTTCTCTTATTTATCCTTCTTTCTTTGTTGGTTTCTATGTCAGTGACCTTGGTAGAAAATTCTTTCAGGGGTAAACATGGGTCCTCTCATCAAACTTCTCTCTGGCTCACAGAAGTCACTATAAAACCTCTTCCACAATTTAGAAATAAAAAAACCAGAAGAAACCATGTCAGATTGCTGCCATTGAACCAGAGTGTCAAGGTTCATAGACTGAAAGTCTCCATTAAAAGAGAAAAAGTTCACTAGGCAAGAAGTGAAACTTATCAGAACCTTAGTAATTGCAGAGTAAAACTGTTCTGTAACAAAATAGCTATGTAGTGCTATTTTGTTTGATTTTCAAATGGCATTGTTGTAAACATTGGACTGAAGTAATAGTCTGAAAGAGTTGGGTATAAGTTTTTGGGTTAGAATTTAGGGGTTTGAGTTTTTTCCATTTTGATATTCAGTGTGGGAAATAAAGGTGTTTCTTTTCCCATACATCCAAGAAAACTGAGGAATAGTACTCTGGCCATGGAAAATGTTTACAGTATAAGGCTGCTATAGAATGTAGAGTAATTGCTTGTTGAGGAAAGAAGTGTTCATGTGCTGTAAAAAAAAGGTTTGATATGATTCTTGATCAAAAGTGCAGATAATATAATTTGTATAATTTTTTCCTGATGTGTATTATGGAATGTGCAGGAAAAAATGCTTGATGTATTTGGGATGTGTTTTGTCTTTTGATGCCGGTTCTGTTTTAATTTTATAGATACCATCACAGCCATGTTGGACTGCACAGATAGGCCTGTTCTGCAGGCAATTTTCCTTAACAGTAACTGCTTTGAGCATCTCATTCGACTGTTGCAGAACTGCAAGGTAAGTATTCCCTTATCAGCATATTTTTAACAAACCCTGCCTTGTATCATTACTGATGAAGTAGAGGTATCTCATGTCTGTCTTATGGTTAAAGCAATGAATACTTTGAGTCCTGAGCAAAGTACCTTTACAGACCCTGCTCAGTCTCTAAAATCTGTTTCAATGTTCTATCTTTGAATCACTGCTGAATCTTTTCCTACCTATTAAAATCTCTCAGATGTCAGACTCTGAGCTAAGCACAATGACCTCTAACAGTATGATTAAAAAAATCACCTGCCTTTTCATTTGGCTTTTTGTTGTGGGGCTTGGTTATTTTGTCTTGTTTCTCTTATATTCTATCACTGGATTATTAGGAAGTCACTTTACAACTGCTGCCAGATGGAGGTCTGAATTCTAAATTCAGAGGAATATTTTTCCATTAAAAAAAATATTTCTGGTGTCCCATTTTAAGTCTTTCAAAATATATGAGTCCTATGTGTGGCTGACATAAAACATGAGCTCAAGCTGTTAAAAATGTTCCTCAGTTTTTCCTTTTCTGCATGGGGTCTAGGGTTTTCATCTCAGCTGCAAATGGTCATAATTTGCAAACTTCCACTGATTGCACTGATTTTGTTTCTCCCTGTGTGAAAGAACACAGATACGATGTAACTCTCTGCACTATTTCTTGTTGTGATATGTTAGTGTGATATGTTAGTGACATAGCTGTTTTGAGCTCTTCTGATGCTAGATAATTTAATGCTAGCTACACTGTGCAATTTGTTTCCAATCCATTTAAATTTTGGATTAGAATGCATTTCAGTGCCATGATGTATTAAAAATAAATGTGTTTGGATTATGTCATAATTGTAATTATAATCGGTGGCAGAATGCCAATTGACTTGAAGTGTTTTGAATAGTCTGTAGCTTTATTATCTCCTGAAAATACATTGTTTGACCTTTCCTTTCTTCTCTTGTGTTTGGGAATCTCTGCCAATTTTTGTATTAACCTTGTACTCTATAAGAAACTCCTCCTTTAGTTTCTTCTAAAATCATCAGCAGCGTGATGTTTACCTCTTCATGGAGACTCTTAGCTGTGTTCTTGCACTCATAAACAAGTGGTGGAATTTAAGAAAGTGGGAACAGCTGATCTGTTTTTTCTTGCAGCTTGCTGTTTTTAATTTTGTTCTGCCTGTCTGTATGTTACAAGATATGTACTTTTAAGGTTTTTTCTAGGGATACTGTCTCACATATCACTGTGTTGTTTAGAGATCAGTGTTGCCAGTTTGGTACAGTGTGCTTTTTTAGCCTTTTGCAGGCAAAATACCCCCACAGATGAGAAGTGGGAGAGATAGAGGCAGGGCAGGTGTTGAAGTACGTACTTCCAAATATACTGTGTCTCCATTCTTTTTCAAAGACAAATAGCAAAGACTGAGTTAGCTGTGGAATTAGGATTTCTCCTTATTAACTGGGGTTGGAGATCCTAGCTCTAGATTTTATTCTTTATTTTGTGAAAATTGCGACTGGGTTCCTAAGCAAGCCGTGTGTGGAAAACACGTTCTGCAGCTCTGCAGAGAGCATGAGAGTCCATACACATATCTGAAACTCAGGAAGCTATTGGATCTTCTGCAAACTGGAAATGCAAGTAATTTCTAGGGAAAGGAGGGGTAAAGCAATTCCATACCACTATTTCTGCTATAGATATCCCAAAGAACTTGGTGTGTTCAAGGCTGTATTTCTTCTCGTACTTCCTAGTCATTTGCAGTGTAACAATCTTCTAAGATGTAAATCCTATTTTTTTCATGTTTGCTGGTTTTAAGGCTCATGGGCAAACTCTCTTTCCTTAATTATGCTTTAGGGTTAGAGATCTATACAAAAGCTTTTCAAAACTTCTTGGTTAGGTTTTGATGATCTGAATGTTGCTTTTTGCCAGTGATATCCAAAAAGAGGGACTGTAATTTAGAGGTATCAGGTGCTCATTTGGTACTGAGAGTCATTTAACATGCTCAGTCTTTTCTCTTCGATTTAACTATCTCAGACATCAGACTTTGAGCAAAGCACAATGACCTCTAACAGTATGTCTGATTAAAAGAAAAAAATGTGGTTTTTGAACAGCTTTTAAGTGGAAAAATTAAAACCATATAGACATTGTAAAAAGAAATATATTTTTCCTTTTCACATGCCTTATGAGAAATGAAGCAACTTGTACCAAAAGTTTGAACTCTTTATTTTTTCATTGTCTACATTTGCTGTTGTTTAATGTTCTTATTCTTGCTAATGTTACAGTCCTCTGAGACATATTATAGTTACTCTGCATTGTTACGTGCTCTTGACTGTGATGTACCTTTCAAAGTGTGATGTGCTTTCACACCTATGTAAGTCAAAGTAAAATCTTGAGTGTTGTCCTTTGTTTTGCCTTAATTTATGGAAGTCGATTTCTCAGGTTGTTCCTCTTCAGGGAGGCTAAGCTAGCAGATAATGGAATAAGATGTGCGTGTGTGTGAGAAAAGAAATGCTTAGGTTTTACCTGCTAAAGGAAAATAGTTCTTTTTTTTTTTTTTAAAGGAACTTGTAAAACATTTCAATCAGGTTTTTTTTTTTTAATGCCTCAATAGAATCTTAAAACAGAAAGAGGTAAATTTTAGTTCTGATTACGTTACAGCTAAATTTGGCACACAAGTTGGCTGCAGTTGATTATGAATTTGGGTGAGTTTGAAACTGTCAAATTCCCGTACTGACTAGGAATTTAGCTACTGAACACAGAGCAGTTCCTTAGCTGAAGATGCTGTATAGGTGTATGTTTGATTTAAACCTATTTGCAGCCTCTCTGATTCTTAGCATGATGGCAGAGATATTTTGCCCTTCTTCCTGTCCTAAAGACTGTGTGCCCCAGAAATTCTGCTACTGTGCTGTTTGAAGATGAAAATATTCTGTCTAGGTATCTTCAGCTTTCACCTAGGCTGAAACATAAGTGGGAAATTATGAAACATCTGTATCCATTTCCTTGTTAATGCCCCACTCTTGTCTTTATTTCTTACAAGTAAATTTCTTAGAACTCTGTCATGTTGGATATTGTGAATGAAATCACAGTTGCTAAGCCAGAGATGAGTACAAATTCAGATAAATCTCTCTCTTTGTCTCAGTGATTACATTTTTTTTTTTTAAAGTAATTACTCTTTAGCAAAAATACAATGTAGTCATCAGTATTTTAAGAATTAACAGAAGACTCATACTAATGGACAATTGTCTTACCAGTGTGAGAAAGCTTTATTTTTTTTCCTTTTTTTTCCCCCCCTTTTTTGTTTGTGTATGTGAAATACAAATCTAAGGCAGCCTCCACAGATTTGGCTGCAGGTAACTGTTTAATGCAATTATTTCCATTATTCTTGTCTCTGTTTCTAACAGCTGTTTTTAAATGCTAACAATAAAGTGGCAGACAAGAGTGAGAAAGACCTTACCAACAAATTACTGACAGAAATGAATGAGGACCAGGTACCTACTTAAACTGTATTTTGCTTCAGTTGAAGTCAAGACACAATCACAGGAAAATTGATTCCTGTGCTTCACCTTAATCATCCTCCTTAAGCCTTCTGCAGCAAGATGAACTTTTGGTGCTGCACAGATCAGCATTTCCTGTTTCTGGAAAATGATTTTTCTGAATAACAGATTGAATTCAGCATATGTTTTATTAATCTGATTCAAACTGCAGATATTGGTGACAGAATAAGCGTAAGGTATGCTTCTTTTAAGGAAAAGGTGAAGCACATGAATGGAATCCAAATTAATTTTCTCAACCTGGTGGTGATTCTTTTTCCTCTCCTTTTCCTCTTTTTTGCTCTTTGTCTCAGCACTGTGGTGTTTTGGATTCTGGGGCCTTGTTTGTGAATCTCAATGGTTGTGTTTGGTGTCCTGGTTCTTTGCTTGTCATCAAGAACAGATGTTCACAAAACAATGGACAGGCTGAATCAGGGAGGTAGGAATAGCCTGTTGGTTCACTTTTCCCAAATATTGTGGAAAGTTACAAATGCCAGTTTTTGTATTAATTTTATAGTAGATTACTTGTTCTGATGAAAAATGTAAAAAAATGCTGAATACAAGGGATGGTTATTTACAAATTGTGACTTTTAACTAATAACTTTGGCTTTTTTGGACACAGCACAATGCTCTAACCACATGTAAATGTTTCTTCACATCTAATAATCTTCTGATTCTTGACATTTCACTTTCAAAATATGTCTGAGGTGCACATCATATTTCAGAGATGATGAAACAGTATGTTTGTTTGCAGTGTTGCTAATTAGGTTTACTGATGGATGCAAAAGAGTGCTCCAAAATTTTTGTTCTTAAAACCATCATAGAAATATCAATATAAACAAGAATTAAAGAAAAAAACCTCAAAAGATTACTTAAATTGGAGAGAGAGGTGTTGAATCAATGCAATGAGGCTGTGGGTGAGGCAGTCACCTAACTGTGCTGGTGTGACTTATCTCTTAGATTTTGGGGGTGTGTCTGTGCTGCATTGGTTTGCAGGGCCTTGGATGGAGAATAAGTCACTTTATATGAACTGCAGATGCTGATTTTTCAGCAGCACACACACTGCAAGAGATTTCCTAATTGTTTTCCTCCCTCCCTCTTGAGGTTGTCCATTAGACGCATGAGGAAAACTTGTTTGTCCATCAGAACATTTGAGGTGCAGTTTGTGTTGCGAATGCTTCTCTCCTCTTGAAGTCTGTGGTTAGTTGTCTACTGTGATGTAGTTCCTTGTAGGCTGTGGGGTTTGAAATTTTGACTGGTGGGGAATGATTTTTGAAGCATGTTACCAAACTCTTGGTTTCCCTCCTGGCAGGAGGGCCCAGCACAGATTTTGGAGCCGAACTGTCTTTGCATGTTTGTATATGACTTCTGTACCTGCTCCTTTCAGGTGTTTCAGGGACACCTGGACTCCTTGGCAGTATCAACCATTCAAGCCCTCACAGCAGTCATGCACAAGTCTCCAGCTGCAAAGGTAACAGTGTCTGTGCAGAGGGCTGTTTGCAGCTTCTTGGTCTTGTTTCCAGTGAGTGTTGTTATCACAATACCTTGATGGATCTGGCTGATGGAGATGAGCAGATTGTGCTCACACGTTCATGCCAGATCAGAATAGCTGATAAGTGTTTATTATCCCTTTACATGTGTCTCATGGTTGAACACTGAGTCATTCGAGTTTTCTACCAAAACTGGAAGATCTGAGTATAATGGCAGTTGGAACCTTTCTAAAAAAAGTACATTGTTACTTGACCCATGGATATATGGGGTAGACTTAGTGGGTATTTGCAGGAATTTTCAGGCAGCTGTTTATGTTGTAGTTTTTATATGGCTTCAAACCAAGCCAAGACAGTATTGCTGTCCAGATGGTGGTCATGCTATTGCCCTGTACCCTTCCTTGGTAGTTATTCTTGTGATTTGGTAAATGGATAGGTTGTGGTTGGTTTGTGATTCTGACTGGAAGCTAAACCCATGGAAAAATAGTATATTTATTCCTGGATTGCTGAGTTAATTAAATTCAACACTTGGCTGAATGATTCCCTGGACTTAACACAGGTAAAGGGATGTGACTGTACAGTGGAGGATAAAGGAGAAATGGGAATCATTTATTGTTTTGCTACTTGCAGTACAGCCTAAGGGAGAGACAACAGGATCTGTTATGCTCCTCCAGAGCATTCCTGAAAGTATTTATTTCTCCACTGACTCTGGAAAGCCTGGGAAGAGTCGTGTGTTGGAGGTGGGGCCTAGCTGGGATTCACAGAGTTTTCTACTGCAACATGTTTACTTTTTCTTTTCATGCTTACCCAAGTAATCACCTCACTTTTGCTGAAAGATTTATTCTTTAAAAAAAAATAATTTCAGCACAGATTATAACCAGGAGAAGAGTATCCATTCCATATGATGTGTTGGCTGTTTAATAATTAAACCATAAAAGGATGCTACCATTGAACTTGGCTGGTTGATTTTCTTTTCTTGTAAAATTAATTAGTTTTCAGGAGAACTTCTGGGGAATACTTCTCTAATTTTATAAAATTTTTTGGACAGGTGGTTTTTAATCTGAAAGTCTTTTACTGAAAGATTAATATTTTAATACTTCTGTGTTTCATTGTAAACATTTCAAGCTATAGTTTGCACTAAAAAGATGAAAAATGAAGCTATTTATTCACTGTGATATTATTAACATTTGGATTATACCAAAGTAGTTATATTATTTTATAGGTAATTAATAAAATACAACTTTGAACTTTTATTTATCTGTGTGCTACAGTGAAATACTTCTCATCTGCAGCACTCTAGAGACAGTAGAATGAACAGGTTATTAAAAATAGATTTCTAGCCTGTAATTATTACATTCTAATTATTATGTGTCTAATATTGCATTAAATAGTCTAAATTAAAAGTTGTTTGTCTACCCGCTGCAGTAGACAAGCAGTTTTTGTCCATTTTACTTGTAAGTGAGATGGGAATTTTTATCCTCAGGAGGTCTTCAAGGAGAGGATTGGGTATGCCCACATATATGAGGTACTAAAATCACTGGGTCAGCCGTCACGGGAATTGCTGGAAGAACTCATGAATATGGTGAGCCGTGCTTGCTTTGAAGCAGAAAAGCTTTCATCTTTCAACAGTACTTCTGGACCCGTCTTATTGTATTTCATGTCTGAGTTCCCTGCTGTTTTTCAGGCTGTTGAAGGTGACCACATGGCCGTTGGGATCCTAGGCATTAGTAATGTCCAGCCCCTATTGCTGCTCATCCAGTGGCTTCCAGAGCTAGAATCGCATGAGCTGCAGATTTTCATCTCCAACTGGTTGAGGCGAATCTGCTGTATCGACAGACAGAGCCGTGCCACGTGTGTCAATGCCAACATGGTCATCCGTATCATCGAGACCCTCAATTCCCACTCGGTGCTGCACTGCACTTGTGCAGAGAACCTGATTGCCCTGCTGGGCTCCCTGGGGAGCCAGTCCATGGGCTCAGAAGAGCTGCTGCAGCTGGTGCGGCTGCTGCGGCCCGAGGAGCCGCGGGGCGCTCACCCCTACGTGGTGCCGGTGATGCGCGCGCTGCTGGCCATGGCGCGGAAGCAGGGCCTGGCCAGCGCCCTGCAGTACTTCAACCTGCACCACAGCATGGCCGGCATCGCCCTGCCCGCCATCCACAGGTGGCCGGGCTCCGCCTTCTCCTTCAACGCCTGGCTCTGCCTCGACCAGGACCGGGTGGACCCCGGCACTGCGGGCAAAAGCGGCAAGAGGAAGCAGCTCTACAGGTACAGTTACTGTAACTGCTACAGCCCGCAGGTGTAGGCCATCTGTGCCCTGTGGTGCTTCTGCTTATCTTCATCAATAGCAGTACTTAATGCTTGGTCTGGGAAAGGGAGAGCTTTCATGTTTCATGTTTCTGTCACCACAGCCAAGTTCTGTTACAGAAATTACGCGTGGTTTCTCTCTTGTAATGTCTTGTCATCTACAGTTTCAGCATCCATAACTTCAAATTGTGATGAGGTTCATTGCTTAAACAAAACAACATTAAAAAACAAAACCCAATCCCTCCCACCCAAAACCAGAGCAAGCTTTCAGACAGTTTGTTGTAAAGATAATGAACCCTGGATTTGTATAAGTTCACAAGGGAGAAAGCACCTTCATAGTGCTTAAATAGTGCATATTGACATGAATGCTTCTTGATATAATTTAACTTTTTAGGTAATAACAGAAGCAAACAAAATGTCTTTTTGGTCTTTTTTATAAGAGAACTAACAGTCACATAGTAAATATTGCACCACCACCAAACAACTTGAGGGGATTTTCTTCTTAATGAATGTATTGTTAGGTGGTAATTTTGATGAAGCAAATCCTTGATTGTGTGTCTTTTGTAGCTTTTTTACAGGAAGTGGTATAGGGTTTGAAGCCTTTATTACGTGCTCGGGGGTATTGGTGGTTGCAGTGTGCACAAAGAGGGAATATGCAACAGTGATGCTGCCTGACCATTGTTTTTTTGACTCTCTCTGGGTAAGATTTGATACTGACAAACACTTTGTTTAGGATTGTATTGTCAGCTCAGAAGTCAAAATTATGGTTTTTTAATCATTTAACAAATAGTCTGTTTTATAATATTGCAGTAATTCATTGCATAAGAGCAGTTTTAATCTCAAATAATGCAAGCAATTTTCACATAGATTAGATGTTGATTGAGCTAACTTATGCATGTATGTTAGGCATTTTTGTTGATTAAGCTTGTTACAGCATTAGAGGTTTTTATATTAAATTAAGACAGGCATAGATGGCTGTGATGCTATGTGAATACATTAGCTGTGGGGCTGTTTCTGCCTTACCCTTTTCTATTCCTATACTTAAGAACTGATGTGCATTACTATAAAAGAGATGTATCTTTCTCTTCAAAAACCTTTTATATGTAAACATTACATTTACTACTTTGAAATAGAATTAGCAGGTGTTCCTGTTATATTCTTGTTGATGCTTTGGATTTATTTTCTTAAGTGCTTTCCTCACCAGCTTAGTAGAGATAAAGTTAAATAGTTTCATATAGTAATTTCACTACTCTTAATAATGACTTAATTATTTTTTATTGCTTAACCAGCACAACATAACTATTGTTCACGTGCCTGGAAAGAGGCCCTTTGGTCAGAGCCTGGTGTATATCTATGTCAATGGACAGCAGAAGGTCTCTGCCCCACTTCGATTCCCTGCTATGAATGAAGTAAGTTCCCTTCTGAGCCATAGCCTGGTGGGATGAGCTCTCATACAGCAATGAGTATTCAGACTATTGCTAGTAATGTTCAGCTGTGGATACTGTCCAGAATATAATTTTAGAGTGTAACCATTAAGTAATGCTTGTTTAGTCATCTCATTTTAAAACAAAAAAGTCTACCAGATGACTTTGATTAAATCATGGAGTTTTCCTCAAAATAATTGCCTGAGCATATTGACATAATTTATGATGACATCATAATAAATGGCAACTCTACCAGTAGGATTAATGTAACAGTACTCAATGAGGACTATTCCCTGTTATTTTCATATGTTTTTACTGGTGTTTTTTAAATGTTTCCTTAATATGCTAGTCCTTATTCCTTTGGAAACTGAATAAGCACTTTACATGCAGTTAACAACCATTTTGGATGTATATACATTTAGCAATACACTAAATAGCTATACACTAGACCTGTGACCAAACGTATGTCATGTTTGATTTCCTCTGTAAGCTTTGTTCATTCCTTTTGGGAAACAAATTTATGTTAAAATGGGTTATAACCCATTTTACCCACCCAACATTATTCCCTCTTTTCTAAGTTCTAATTTGATATTTGTCAAGTATGTTGAGAAAACAGTTAAGTTGGATGCTGTAATGGTAAAATGAGTATAAAACTTAAAAATGAGAGTAAGTCTAGTTTTCATTTCAAGATAAAACTCTGGGTTTTTGCCCATCTGTAGAATAAATGTTATAATTCTCAAGTTAACTGGAATTAGGCAAGTAATCTTACCACGAGAGCATCTGTTTGAGTGGACTAACTGATATGAGGAATGTGCAATAGCAGATATGCTGGGCTAGTATTTTGGAATACAATCCAGAAGAGGAGTATTTACAGAGGGGTGTCAGGAGCACTGTCCTTCCTGCTGTGCTCCTGCCAGATGTCATGAGCACATGCCAAATTGCTCTCAGTTGGAAAAGGGTGTTCTCTCCTATTATGAGAAGTTTATGCTCTTTTTTTTTGGCCTACTGTGAGGGATTACTTGTTCTTCAAGGCTTGACAGAACTTGTTTCTTGCAGTTTCATTTATTTAGCTCAGATTTGCTAGATGCAGTCTTCAGATTTCAAGCTTATATTTACAGTATGTGTTTTGTTTTCTTTCTTCCATGTATGACTCTCCAGTCTTTTACTTCTTGCTGCATTGGTTCAGCTGGTCAAAGAACAACAACTCCTCCTCCCTCTCAGATACCAGATCCGCCTTTTTCCTCCCCGGTCATGCCCCACCGGACATCGCTTGGGGGCATTCTCGCTCCAGGAAGTTGGGGTGGGGTGCTTGGAAAACCAGAGTTCATCAGCAAAATGATCTCAGCAGGGACTCAGGACAGTGAATGGGGGTGTCCAACATCTTTGGAGGGCCAACTTGGCTCAGTTATTATCTTTCATGAAGCACTGCAACCTTCTCAGGTGAAAGCATTATATTTAGCAGGTAAGTGGTGATTGTACTAAATTTAGCAAAGTAAAAGGAATGAGCTATGAACAAGATCCTACTAAGCTTTGCTCTACATAAACACATAATGAAGAGCTTACAATCCAGAAAAACTGCAGATCTGACCTAAGTGAGAGGGCTTTAAAGCAAATATGCTTAACATTTAATAAGTATGTTATGAAGTTTGATTTTAAAATGTTATATTTGAATAAGCTCATCTATTTACCACGTGAGCAGACCTACAAAATTAAAATGTATGGTAATAATTTCACTTGTAAATTCTGAAGTTTTGCTACCCTTTGTCCACATGTGTTTACAGTTGAGACTCTTTAAAAGTATTGCCCTTATTTGTTAGGCTACTTAAAGGTGATTTATGCTTGAGGATTTTTCCATAAGAATCAATAATTAACTGGTCATTTTAAAGAAAATACTCTGAAAGCTATGTTGTACAGTTCAAAGTGTGAAAGGTATTAAGTTGCATAATGACTCAAGGTTGTTACAGATTAGCATTAAAACACTTGCATCATTTAAAGGAAATATTTTGTATTGCTAAACAAAACTATCTTGAACGTTACTCATTTTCTGGGCATTTAGGCTTGATGACAGATTAGTGAAAAATATGAGATAGGTGTTTGTACAGACAGACATGAGAGCTGTTTGAAGGTATAAAAACACCTCTTATTTGTGTAGTTCAGCTTTTCATGTAGAATGTGTTCCTTTTGAAACAGTGAATGCAATCATTCTGAAATGAATGATTTAAGTCATAGAAACTACTTCAAAGCATGTCTCAAAGAGATATGATTCAGACTGTCCTATTTGTTCTTCCAATAAGTTTGGTGGTATAAAATTTGTGAAGGGCTACATTTACAACCAGTGGACTCTTAAAAATATGTCATATAATTTTATATACTTTTTTTTATAGGTCCAAACTGTTTAACTCCATGGAAGTCTCAAGAAGCTGAAGTAGCAGACCTCCCCAGTAAGGTGCTGCTTCATTATACACCAAAGGTATGAAACAGGACAGAATTTCTGTTTGACTACACAGTGTGCATTGCTTTCAGTGTTTGCACTGGGGTTTTTATGGGAAGATAAGGAGCAGTGAGAGCTTTCTTAAACTGTAGTCTTGTGCAGACATAGTAGGTTTGACAAAAGGATGGAATTATACAATAGAGAATGTCAAATCTAAAATGGCATATGTTATATTCTAGGGGTTTCATGTTGTTTAAATACTTTAATATCAATGCAAGGCACAAAATCTTGTGTTCAAGCATCTGTAGATTCTTGATGATATCATGGCTTCTTGATTTGTTTAACAGGCCTGCAGAAACCCAATTTGCCTTGACCTGTCTGCAAATCTTTTACATGGAAGACTAACTGGAAACAAAGTAGTGAATTGGGACATCAAGGTAAATGTGTTGTGAAGAGGCAGAACCTGATGCAAAAATGACAGTGGTTGTGTGTGTTCATCTAACTTTTGGAATGCTGGAAGTTATTATGATAATGCAAATTATATTTAACAGATGCACCATGTGTTTGTACTGAGAATTCATGGGCTAACACTGTAGGTGGAGTAGTGTTGCGTTTACATTACATTTATTGAGAACTTATGAGTGCCACTGCTTTTATTGTCACAGCACATGAAGATATTTTGTGGTAGCTGACGATTCTTCATAATAGTGTTGAATGCATGTTGTCTATCAAGAGCATTTTGTCATCTCTAGGAAATTCTGTCGTGGTTTTCTTGCTGTCATAAACTTTGAGTTAGATGAGGATTAGTAGGGTTTAACACTTGTGACTTGTCAGTAGAATACCACGTTTTTTCATCTCGAGGAAAATGTATGCACTATAAATAAGATCTGCCTCTTTTTTCAGGAACAGTGAACAATTGACTGTACAGACAAACTGATTAATAATTAATTGTTAGAGCTACACTGTACATATCCACTGTGCATATCTCTACAATCACTGGCTGAGACTAATGTTAAGAAAATTCAGACACTCATTAGTTAATTTTGCTAGGATATGACTAGTTCTAAAATACTTCAATTTGTCCTCTTTGCCCAGTAATGGGCTCCACAGTGTCTGTCTCTGGACCAAGCTAGGGAAATGAGTGGATGTCTCTGACTAGCTTGCTAAGACCCTGATTTTGAATTGATTTGAAGTGGTTGTGAATCACTTCTAGAAATCTTGTGATTGGAATGTATTATACCTCACCACAAGAAGCATTGCTTGAAATATTGCAGAATCCAGAATCAGTCAAATTGGAAATGTCCTCTGAGGTCATCAAGTCCAACCTGTGACCAAACACCATCTTGTTAACTAGACTGTGGCACTAAGTGCCACATCCAGTTTGTCCTTAAACACCTCCAGGGACTGTCTTGTGCTATCTCCACTTGTGAGAAGGAGGGGAAAAAAGGGGACTTAGGAGACTTGAATTTTAAGGAGAGGCTTAGAATTGATGTATGTGTAGAGTTATTTAAAAAAAAAATTGTATTATTTAATTGCCTGAAGTTGAAATATTGCAGGAAGATGATTAAAGCAGAGATGTTTATAATCTTATAGTCTTCTCTTACTGCCTGCTGCAAGTAACTTAGAAATCAGAGAAACGTTTTTCCTGGTTTTCAAATATATTTAGCAGAAGATTCTTCCTAAGTTTTTATGTCCTTCAGTTTTCAGTGTTTAGATGGGGGGAGTAGGAAGGAAATGTACAAAACGTACTTTCAGAACAAGAGCTGACAGGATGGCCCATATGTATGTGGCCTGTGAGACATTCTGATTGGTTTGTGAGTACTGCTGTATGCAGAGTAAATTTTTGCTATAGTTGAAGGGATTTTATTTCTGGTGATGTTTATCCTGCCTTCTCTCTGATTCAGGATATGATCAACTGTGTTGGTGGAATGAATGTGCTCTTTCCGTTGCTGGAGCAGATCAGCTTTCTTGGTGCACAGATGCCTGAGAAGTCTGAAGGAGGAACTCTGCCTCCAGAGCTTGTAACTCCTGTAGAGGGTGACTGGGTGGTGTTTTCATCCCCAAAGGCATCAGGTAGGAAAGTGAAGCTGAAGTGAACTAATTTTTAAGCTTGATTTTTACAAGTCCTTTTTTGAATGATGGAAGGCTGTTTATTATGTGCTGAATTTTCCATAGCATCTTTCTAAACAGAAGGAGAAAGGCTCTTTCTGTTCCTGGATACCTGACATGGATACTGAATACCAGGAGTTCAGCACTACATAAAAAATGATGTAACATATTTCAAATATAGATATATTTAATAGCATTATTTTTCTTTTCATGATTTACTGTTATGGGTGCCAAGGTATGACATTGTTTTAATTTCTATTCTGATTATTTTGAGAAATGATGTTTGATGTAAAACTTACTAATATCAACAGGTTCCTGCAGCTTTAGTGCTGGGTCACACAGCCACATGGGGACAGCAACATCAGAACTGCACTATTTAGGCTTTAGCCAAACTTATATTTTCTTAATAAAATATTCAGGCTCCTACCTCTTCCACACATAGTCACATTTTGGATTAAAATAAAAAGAAACTGAAAGGATGCTTTAGGAATAGTATTTTTTTTTTGAAAACTTTGCTAATATTGAGAATTAACTTTGACTTTAACAAAAACCACTGAGAAATCAGACCTTGCAAGGCAGAACACTACTTTTTTTCAAAGATGAAATGGTGGAGAACAGTGAAAAAAAAAAATCATCTTCTCTCTATCTCTAATTTTTTTTGCATACCATGGCTAGGAAGTGTCAGTTTGCAACTACAGAGGGAAAATAACTGCAGCATTTGAAAAAGATTATAACAAAGAAGTTTGTAACCTACAGCCATGGATGAAGCAACTGAAGTCAGGACTGGGGTCACTTTGTTCTGGAGAGGCATGGAACGGCTATGGTTCTGCTCAGGAAAAAAATCTAAAGACAGGCTACAGCTAAGGAACAGAAGTTGAAAAGTTCAGGAAGTAGTGAGGAATATAAACACTTGATTTTACTTTTCCCCCTTTATTTTTATGCAGTGGTCCAATGATAAACCATAAAACTTTTGCTGCTGTTGTTCTGTTCTGCAGAAGCACGTCTGGAGAAGAACATAGTTGCAACTTTCATCTTGATGATAAAACACTTTATTCAGGGACATCATATTAATCAAGAAAATCTCATTCACTCCCATGGAGTTGCCACCCTAGGAGCCTTGTTACAGAAGGTGAGCAAACTTGAGAAACATCATTTAGTAATGGATTTTGTGGATGAGGTCCTGATTATTTTAAAGCATAGCCAGAATGCTATGGTCTTTAAAGGCCTCCTTAGTAAGAATTTTCTTTCTTGTGTTTCTGAAAGTAAAAAGGTGTGAGAAGTTGGTATTTATCTGCAAAGTCAAATACAATGTTTCATTTTTTTCATGTTCTGCTTTCTTTGATATAGATATTGTGTTGTTTGGTTATTCAAGTTTGACTACTTTGGTGTTTATTGTATTGCTTTAATGGAGCAGACATTGCTCTATTTGTGGAAGACAAAAAATGGAAGTTTACGTTTCTTTTAAAATTTTAAATTTTATTAGGACATTCAGTATTTTGAATGCTAACACCTGTTGTTATTTTGCAAGGTGCCAAGCATCTTAATGGATGTGAATGTCCTGATGGCTGTACAGCTGTTAATAGAACAAGTCTCAGTAGAAAAGAACATGCAGCTTTTGCAACAGATGTATCACCACTTACTTTTTGACTTCAGCATCTGGAACAGTGGTGACTTTCCCTTCAGAATCGGTGAGCTCTTGGCCTCAGGCAACTGTGTGAAGACATGGGATTCTTCACATGACACAAATCTTGGTTCTAAAAGAGAATTTTATGTTATAGGTCATATACAGTATCTTTCTACAATCATCAAGGACAGTAGAAGGCTCTTCAGAAAGAAGTATGGTGTGCAGTTTCTTCTAGACACACTCAGGATTTATTATGGGTATGAGTTTTACTACTTCTAACTCCTCATTTATTGTATGTGGCTCTTGGGTTTTTTTGCCATCATTCTAATGAGAAAATTAATAAATAAAACAGCAGGATGGATTTTGATGGTTGATTTAGTTTACAAAATTGAATTCATTTTTTTTCCCATTTGACTTACTACTTGGCCTTGCCTTGAATTTTTATGCTAAGATTATGTAAAATTTGTCAGTGACACTAGGAGTGCTTGTAAAAATAATTAAAATTACAAAATTGTAGGACTTGTGTTCAACAATGCAAATTAAGTTATAGATCATTACCATTATAAAAAGTTTAGCATTTTACATTCTTTTAAATGCTTGTAGAATTGGAAGTAGGACTTCTTTAGAAATTTAAAATTTTAACCTTGCAGTGCTGATGATTTATAGCTACTTATGAATGTAATTATTTGTTTGAGGAAGATTGGCTAGAGACTTTGCTGTTTCCTGTGGGAGGTGGGAACCTGCAATCCTGATTTATATCCAGATCAGTACAAGTCTACATTTCAGGGCTTTTATAGACATGCAAAGTCTGATCTGCTTATTATTATTCAGTTGCTTGAGTTCAGTAAAAATTGAAAACTTGTACATGATGCCTGGGTAGATGAAAAATTACCAAACTGGCACCATCAAATTGCTAATAATGAGCCATGAAGAACTTTCTTAGGTTGCCTTTCTGGTCTGTTGGCATACAGGACTGGTTGTAAAGACAGCGATTTGGCTCCTGATGACCTGAGAACAATACGGACATCCCTGTATGGACTAATCAAATATTTCCTGAGCAAAGGTGGAACACATGAAGAAATTCAGAGCATTGTAGGATACATAGCTGCCACCAGTGACGAGGAGCAGGTATGCAACCTGGCATAAATTAATAGTTTAAACTGGACATGTTTTGGTTTTGCATCTTGGCATTTAGAAATCTTGCCTTGTATACTTAAAAGAAGGGTGAGCAAAGAAGAAAATGACCACAAGCAAAATGTTTACTGATGTGTCATTCTGTTTAGATGTAGGTAAGATAAGGATGTGCCATCAGAAAAGTTATCTTAGTTTACAAAACCAAATGAATTGACCTTCAACTGACCAGGAGTTGTGGCCATGTAGTTTCTATTTTGTAGCATCAGCAGCACTTGAACTTGCTTTGTGTCTCTGCTTAATTTGGTAAGGTGTTCTATAGAGAGAAAAAATGTATTAAAAGTTGTTTAAATGCAGTAATACTGAGCAACAAAAGGTCTATTAACCAGCAAAGATAAAACTTAAAAAACAAGAACATTTTCCTCAAAGCATGAAATCTGAATGAACTGGATATTAATTTGGTTGTCTTAATTTTGTAGCTCTGCGGAATTCTGGACGTTCTCTTCAGCCTACTTCATTCCAGTCCAACCCCAGACCAGCTCTTTTTATTGCTCTTTGAACCAGGGAATGCTGATATTCTTTATGCTCTGTTACTGCATCAAAGATACTCTGACAGGCTTAGAGAACTTGTGTTCAAGGTAATGAATAGAATGATACGTTCCTAAATTAATCAATTGAACATAAATTTGTGGTTTTCTTTGGTCTGGCAGAAGTGTATGTAATTACAAAAATACTAATCATCCAAGTTTGCTTTTTTTCTTTTCGCTTATGTTAGCTAGATGGCATTGTCACAGAGGAATTAGTGTTCTCTTAAAATAAAGTGTTGGGATCTTCAAAAAAAACTATCCATGTTGTTTTAGTTAGTTTATCAAATAAACTTTAAAAACCGTGGACCAGCATGTTATATCATACGCAAGTTTGAGAGATATGGATGCTTTTTTGTGCTCAATTTGCATTTGTGTCTACTTTCCCTTACAGATCGTGGAAGAAATGCTGAAATGTACCAAAGTTTATGAGCGGAGCAAGCACCGCATGAGACTCAGAGAAGTGGGGTACTCTGGGCTGGGACTCCTTCTGAATGAATCCCCAGTTACTGTTTCTCTTATTAAAAACCTTCTTAACCAAGTTTTGTATGCAGGTAATTGGCAAATGCTATATCTGACATTAGTATGCTTCTGGTGCTCAGAGCCAACGTACCTGGTTTTTGTTGAGGAAAGCCAGAGGTGTTACTTGTAGAGCTGTTCTAGTCAAAGTTCTCATTAGTCTCAGCTAACATTTTCTTAGTTCCCTGGAGTTTGTTCCTTTTCCTGGATGCAGTCATAACTTCCAAGGCAATTTTTAAGTATTTATATGTTACATTCTCTTGTGTGATATTGCTTATGGTGGCTTTTTCCTTTCTTCCCTACAGATCCTGCTGTGAATTATAAAGATCTACTAGCTGTAGTGTATCTGGCTCATAGATCAGATATAAACATGAGAGTGATTATCTGTAGAAAGGTTAGTGTCTTCTTTAGAACTGGAATACTGTCCTTCAAGCCTATAAACTGTACGGTGTGATAACTAAATTATTTCTTTGAAACACAGTGGCAGTATTTGTTGTTACTGTTTTATTTAGCAATGATTTATTTTAAAAATTAGAGCCATCTGTCACTTACTGTTGAATTTTGTGTACTCAAGTACTTTTAAAAGCCAAAAGAAAAAGTGAAGCCTCTATCATGATTCTCAAATAGCTTGTATTTTCTATGGTTTTGAGATAGTAGACTCCTTGAATTACTGAGTTTCTCAAAGCTTGTATAACTGGAATTAGTACTGAATGGTAGCTGTGAGACACCATATAGTCTATTAAGGTTTCCCAAAATTAAGGAGTGAAACTATAATGTACACTATCAGTAAGCTATTAATACTGTAATAATATTAATTTTATCTATTTAATAGTTGGTAATCAAGCATATTTTCTGTTTGAGAATTTTTTTAAAACTATGGGTGAATGGAATTATTTGAGATAACTGGCTTTTGAAGGAATTGCTGCAGAAGAGTTGCTGAAATATGGCAACTTACCAATATGGTTTGATAGCTTCTTTTCTCCCTTCCTCCTGAGAAATTTTTACTTTTTAATTCTTTTTTCTCAAATGTATATTTTTATGAGGAAAAATTACTTTGTGGCTGGTTTGCTTATTATTAACCGATTATGGCTCTTTGTATAAGATTGTAAGAAAAGTAGAGAAGTTGTAAGACTGTAAAATGTTTAATAGAAAAGCCAGATGGATGCAGTTACAAGCTAAAATTAATGTGTAGATATGGGATATCTTCTATCCTTAGATTTTGCACCTTTTGCATTCCCAATTGGATGCAGCACAACAGATTTCTCAGCAGCTGGGCTGGCAGGACACTTTGGTTAGACTGTTCCTGAAAGAAAACTCAGAGGTCCGGATTGGCCTTAAGGAGAACAGGACCGATTCCTCCAGGGAGGAGGGAAAAAAGCCTCCTACTGAAGAGCTTCAGAAACATCAAGCTGATAAGACAGAGAGAGAGAAAGCTGTCAGCTTTGCATCAGTTAATGGTCTCTTTGATCAGTGGAGTTTAGAAGACAACAAATCCCTGGACGTCCCTGCCCATTTCTCTGTTATGCCGCTGGAAGATGCACCCGCAGCAGAGATGTCTTTCAGTTCAGAGGGCCGAGAAGAACTGTGGCACAGTAATCCTTCACATTTGAGTTTAGATTTGTCCAGTGTTGACTCGTATGAACTGGCTGATGTTGGGAATCAGATGACAGACAGCCAGCCCAGCACTCCCTCACCCACAGAGAGCACAAAGCCCTTCTCTGGGCAGCCTGACAAAGAGCTGGGTGTTACGAATGATGTGGGCTTCGCTGCTGAGCTTTCTCTGTTTGAAAACCAAGGAGTAAGTGACTGTGTGACTGGTTTCTCTAACTGTTGGAAATTTCATTTTGTTCTTTCAATCTCCCTAATGAATGATTATTACTTTTTTTTTGTCTCTCCTATCATCCAACAGAAAAGTGAACAATATGGCTCTTTTATAGTGAATAGGTGTACTTCCTTTTGTAAGGTGTCTTCTTTTTTGATTGTCCGCTTGGGGTAGTTTTGGTGTTTTTTAAAAAAAAAAAAAAAAAAATAAGGCCAACCTCCCCTCTCAACCACAAGAAACCACAAAAAAATCATTGCAGACTCTTCCCCCTCTATATTTAAACATCCTTTATCATCCGGAGGAGGCATAGAGCAAGACTTGCTGTGAAAAAATCAAGGGTGGCTAAAGGCAGCTTGTTTTACATCATATAAGCGAGCCACAGTCTCCTGTATTTGTGTTTTTGTGAGCTTTTCAATCGGACTTCAGACTGCAGAGTTTCAAATGTTGAAGCATGAAAGCATAGGGGCTGTGATGAATAAGAAATATTTTGGAAGTTTTCTATACTAGAAAGGCCTTAAATATTCAACTTCTTTTGTAGGGGAGTGATAATGAACTCATACAGTTACTTACAGACATCCTACTGTGTATAATGTGGAAAGGTATTGAAAAATCTGATGATGATGCTTGGATTGAGAGAGGACAGGTGTTCTCTGCTCTCACCAAACTGGGGATGTCTAACGAGTTGCTGCGGCCTTCTGATGAAATAAAACTCAAGTGAGTGCACAGTTCATCCCTTTTGAGGATATACAGAAGTGAGGAACATGAGTGAAGCTGGGAAGGGGTGGGTGTTTCCCAACAAGATGTACTTTTCTCTGCTGTGTATTCACATACTGTCAGAAATATATTCCAGTAGCTATTTAGGAGTGTCTTGAGGCCAGAAGGTTTTAAAACTATCAGTGTTTTCATGAGTCTCTCAATCGCTTTTATCTCATTGGCTTATCAAGAAGATGGCAGTTATGTAACTGCAGACTAAGAGATTCAATTAAATACTTAATTGGATTTTTTAAAAGCCACTTATACTCAGAACATGTAATACTTACTTTGGGATTTTGTTTTCCATGCAGCTTGCTGGAGAAGATGTTAGAGTGGTCAGTCACTGATAACAGAGATTCAAAAGCTCTCCCTACACATGCTGAAAATGCCTTCAAGCTCTTGCTAATTGTACAAGGTTTCCTGCAGGCAGAAGGACTAATTAATTCAAATTTATGGACAGAAAAGGTACAGTAACTGCATAATGGAAGTACTGTATATGGGCTGAAATGGTAACAAGAAAGCTGTTGCTTTGGACTGTCATGCTTCTAGTCATATTAAACCACAGATATTACAGAGTAAGGATTTATAATAGAATGGATTAGAGTGCCCCTTCATGAATAAAAATGTGAATATTTACCACAGGGAATATGGTTAATTTTGCAAATTAAGTAGGCATGTAAGTGGTACTCTTTACTGAGAATTCAGGTTCTTCAGACTGGAGAAATATTTAGAAAATGTAAAAGCTAATGAAACAGCAGCAGTTGTAGCCTAAGCAGATTTTACGTTGTTTGTCAGCATTTATGACTCTCTGAGCATCCTGAATGAAAGACCAGCCAAAACTCTGCTCTTGGTTGCAAGTTGGGAAATGTCACCTCTGGGTTTTGACCCCTACTGGAGTTTCAACACATATAATTTATCTCAACATTTATGTAATCTCTGGCTCTGGTCATGCTTCCTTCACAGCCTGAGTTGTCATTGCTTTTCAATTTTTCTAAGCAAAAAAGGAGAGAGATTATATGGAAACCATTATTATTTCTCTAGAAATCCTTAAAAATATTTTCTAAGTCTACTTTCGTTAAGAAAAAAGTGTAATATCAAGAGTCGTTAACACAGTAATTCCTATGCTGTTCTCCAAAATGCCTGCTTATAAGTAAACATAGCTTAAA
This sequence comes from Urocynchramus pylzowi, assembly GCA_013397555.1. Taxonomy (NCBI): domain Eukaryota; kingdom Metazoa; phylum Chordata; class Aves; order Passeriformes; family Fringillidae; genus Urocynchramus; species Urocynchramus pylzowi. The sequence goes on from VZRH01001195.1 coordinate 660,024, forward strand.
GCTTTAAATTGCATCTTGTAAAAAAGTTTCTTCTTGTTAAAAGCTTTGCCTTCTGTTGGGAGACCTAGTTAGAAATGAGAACTTTGGAGTGATCAGAGTTGTGCTTCTTGCCAGCTCTGAATTGAAAATAACAGTACTTTCATAAATTATCTTCTGCTGTGCACAGGGAGAATTTAAAGCACTGTAATATCCTAAATGGGATATTTCAGTTAGAATGATATTACATTTGAGTAATTTGTTAGAGAGTATATCAAGGTGTATTAGTTTTAAACAAACACATCTGGATAGCAAAATGTGCTGTTTGCCTTGGCAATACCCACCTTTCACAAGGCTTGTATCACTTTTGCTATCTAAATACTGACAGAAAGAAGTGCCTTCTAGAGTGGAGTCTTTTAAATTTTCTAAGGATATGACATTTACTGGAGTTAATTTATAGGATATATATACTCTCTCTCTCCCTGTACGCACACACACACACAGATACATATAGGCACTTTATTTAGGGAGATACTTCACTTAACATACTGGGCTAGGTAGATTTTTATTATCAGGAATTTCTTTAAATTACTGGTTTAACTGCAGTGTTCTTGGATGATTTTCTGGGTTTGGTTAACAAATGTAAGCACAGCCTCTTCTTCAGCTCTTTGAAATTATTGTGTCTCCAGCTAGAATAGTTGTTACTGGTTTTTTTTCAGTTTATTTTATTTATTTTAATGTTATGCTAATTTTCTGTTTCTGTAATAGCTCTTGGAAGAACTAGTGACTCTCATGGATAGTCTGTCAGTCTGGTACTCTGCTGGCCTAGAAGCAATTAGGCTTTCACAGGTGCAAGTCCAGCTGCTCCTTGGATTTATTGCCCAAGACAACTTACAGGTTTGTTGCAAATTCTTGCAAGTGGTACTTGAGTTTTAAGGGCACATTTGATGTAACTGTTGTGATTTTTGGGAGAGCTGCTCATACCAGTGAGCAGACCTATGGAAGTCCCTCATCCTTCTGTTGGGAAGATGTTTTATTAGTTCTTGGCTTTTGCAGGTTTACTCTACAGTCCTATCAATGTGCACCTCCAAAGCACAAGAAAGAGGCAGAGGGCTTCTGTTTGAGGATGGGAATATGCAGGCAGGAGTGGCAGGAAAAAGATGGGTGCTCAAGGAGCATCACATTAATTTTTTGCTGTTTGTTTTTGTAGGTCTGTGCTATGGCAGCAGCCAAACTAAACACCCTCCTTCAGACCAAAGTAATTGAGAGCCAGCCTGAAGCATGCTACCTCCTGGGGAAGTTGGAAGGCATTTTGAGTAGGTCAATTGAAGAGAAGACAGAAACGTACTCATTTTTGATTCCCCTTGTTCGGACATTGGTATCCAAGATTTACGAACTTCTCTTTATGAACCTGCACCTTCCTTCATTGCCTCCTACCAATGGCAGCCCATCTTTCTTTGAGGACTTTCAAGAATACTGCAGATCTGACGAGTGGCAAGTTTATATTGACAAATATGTAAGTAGTAAATTCTTTTTTGTATCATTTCCTCCCTCTTTTCAGCCATGAAAGCAGAGGAACCCATTCAGAAATCATATGGTACTTTTTATTTTGTTTTGGTGAACCAGATTATTCCAAATATGAAGCAATATGAAGAGAATTCATTCAGACATGATAATGAGCAGATGGCACTTTATTGGAAAGATTGCTATGAAGCATTTATGGTGAACATGCACAAGCGAGACCGGGAAAGAGGAGAAAGTAAGCTTAAATTTCAGGTAAGGTTTTCAGTGAGTGCAAGGTTCTCTTAAAAGAACTCTCTCAAGAGTTGACTTTTAAAAGATGGAGAAAATTAATTTCAGGATAATCCAGTTCAAGTAATTGCAAACAGGTTAATTGTGTTATGATTTTATGGGCAGTGGGACTATATGCACTTCTAGGATATGCTTTTTAATTCTGCTCTGTCTATTAAGAGTCTTACATGCTATCAAAGTTATTTCAGTACAGTAGGCTTTCCTTTTCACCCAGCAAGGTAGACATAGCCTCAGCCATAAGCTGCATCTGCTTTGATTCATGTTTTGAATTATTAAAACCTGTTTTCCATTATGAGCTGTTTGGGTTTTTTTCTTTAACCCTATTTCAATACAATTAAAACATTTACAGTGGACAATTCTTACTTAATGTGTGGAAAAATTGCTTTTAAACTGACCTTTCTATCTAAGGTCTAGATTGAGTTTCATCATTAGAGCTAACTGGTAATTACAGTCAATACCATAGTGAAGTTACATGTCTCTTTGCTTTCTTAATAACAAAACTTGTAGGTCTATTTTATTCAAATAGCTAAAGGAAAATTACAGTGAGAGTCACATTCAAGAATACCAGAATTTAAGAAAAATCATACCTATTACAGTAGGATTTCTAATACTGACAGCTTTTATGACAGTGAAAAATTGCTTTAGTGTGGATTCAGCATTGATAATGCTTTCTTCACATCTTTTATTTCAAGTCTGGCACTATTTCTTCTGGTTCTAAGCTTTTTAAAATTTCTCTCCTATGTATTACCTTAAAATTTCAGAATGTTTTATTGCTAAACCTTTTCCATTTCCTCCTGCTTTATGAGATTCTTGGAAAGCCAAGGTCAGAGTTAATTCAGTGCTAGATTTATTTGCAATGGTCTTTCAGGAGCACTTTGTGGAACCGTTCAGCAGAAAGGCTCGGCAGGAAAACCTGCGGTACAACAGTATGCTCAAACAGCTTAGCAGTCAGCACACAGCCACACTGAGGCAGTGGAGAGCAGCCCAGCTTTACTTGTTCTCTGAGCGTGGGCCTTGGGCTGAAAGGTGAGACTCGAGTTCCTAACCTGGGTATGATTCTTCAAAGGAATTTGCTCACTGTTTCATGTGGTTAAAACCAGGTCAGATTGACTGCAATACCTATGCTTGAGATGTACAGTCTTGAGTGACAGGACAAGAGAAAATGGCCTCAAGTTGTGTCAGGGAATGTTCTCATTAGAAAATAATTTTGGGGTTATTGTAGTGGTGGTAGGTTGTCAGTTGAACTTGATGATCTTGAACATCTCTTCCAACCTTACTAATTCTGTGAAAATAAATACTGTTTACAAAATAAAGAGTGATGATCAGAGCTGCAATGTGAAACAAAAGCAATAAACTGCATTTTAATATTTTATTTTTTACAATGGTCAAGTGGATGACCAGTATTTTTCTAAATATGCACTCTTTTGTAATCAGTTCATTCCTACAGGTCTTTATTCAGATTGTTTTTATTAATATTCTTGTTTTCCTAGGAAACAGCGTCCTGTTCACTGGAAACTTTCAAATGTGGAAAATTTTTCACGTATGAGACTAAAACTAGTGCAGAATTACAACTTCAACTCCCATCAGGATGCTAGTGACCTGAGAGATAATTTAGGTAAAGTTGTATTTGCTTTCTCACTTGAGTTCTTACCAAAGAAAGATACCCACTTTTCTCTTCATGTTTAATAAGCAGTATATGCTTGATACTTAAATCTTCATTTTTATTTATTTGATCTGTATTAAAATGTATATTATGAGAGTGGTTCTTTGACCTGAAACAGCATCTTCCTACTGAGTAGAATTCTTTTGCCCTGGTTCATTGAAATGTGGGGTTTTGTTGCGCAATAAATTGAAGTTAGCTCCATTGTTTTAAAATGAGAAGTCATACAACTTTCTTGTATGAGATTATTTCTTCGAGAAGGAAGCAAAGAGATCACAGTAAGCAGTGTTTGTTCTTTCAGAATTTGTGGCTAAAATGTGTAGATATGAAGTGCTTGTTTCAGAAGTGTGACAAACAGCTGAGTTAGGGGTGTAGCTGTTAGGTTCGCTGTATTGGTTATCAAGGCTCAAGCAAAAAACACCCACAAAACACTCTTGTAAACCCACATAACCAAAAAGCAAATGCAGTGCATTTTTATTCAATCTGCATGCTTTAGCAATGTCTGGAAAAACATTACAAAATATTTTGTTGCAAGTGTCCACATCAGAATTCAAGTTAAATTTTTCTTAGGTGTTGTGTTTCCTTTTTACTGTCATAATTTTCAGTGTTGATCATGGACTGTTTTTAGTGTTCTGCTTAACCACAAAAATATTTAAGAAGCTTGGTTGCTTCTTACTTGGTTAAAACCAGCATTCAGCTGTAGAAGACAGGCTTAGTAGGTTAGATTTCCAAAAGTATTGTAACAGAAAAAGTTATGAGCTGTTATGTCTATTTATGCTAGGTGTGCACCAGACACAGCCCTCTAGTGAGTCTCTGCTTCTGGAGGTGGTGAAACAGGTGAAAGTGAGTGACCTGGAAGATGATGTTCTGGAACTACCAGAAGAAGACACAACAGCCAATTCCAATTTGTAAGTAGAACAGGATAATTGTCATTTGTTTCTGTGCTAGGGATATGGAGCAACTTTGGGAATTGAATAGCATCCAAAGTTTCCCTCTTTTTTTTGTCTGGCCTTAACAATTCAATCCAGGGCAGTTTTGATCAGCAAAGTTACTGTTGGATTTATCATTGTCACCACTGAGATAAGAAAAGCCTCAGGGAAAAGAAGGCAGAGCAGATGTTTATGACAATCCATTAGTGATCCACTGGTCACAGGTGGGTTGAAGCTACAGAATTGTTAAGGCTTTTCTACTATGTATATTGACTATAATTCTCAGGAGGTTATCTGCTGTGTAAGACATGGACCAGACTGGAGCTGCCTCTTGTCCACAGTTGCCATGGTCATTCACTCCACTGTCAGCTTCATAGCATGAGAATTTGTAGGGCTGGCATTTGAGTGCTGGAGAGTGCCTTGTGTTTAAGAGCCTTCCAGAGGGAAGGCCTGCTGTGCTTCCTTCATGTCACTTGTGTGACTGCAACCAGAAAAAGGGCGGGAGAGAGGGAGCAGGGAAAGGGGAGTTGAGGGAGGATAGCAAACTTTGCTTCAGTAATTGGACATGTCCTGTTGTGCATGCATCTATGTTCGTGCTGTTAAGTCCAGTAGAGAGTTGGCACTCTGAGTAGTACTGATATATTTTGTACTTTAAAGGTTATTAAATGCTTGCTGTAGATTAAAGCAAAATAACCCTGAAGATGATTTCAGTCACGTGAGCTGGAACTCAGCTCTGCTCTGGCTCAGAGAGCTTAATCACCTAACAATTAAATAAGAAAGGGAAAGGCAGCCTGATATTTTCATACTTAATACGAAGTCAAGTCCCCTGTGCCTGAGACCAAGAGATCAAGATTGAAGAGCGATGCTATGAAATGATGTTTGTTTTTAAAGCTGCTAATGAAAGCAGCTTTATATAATTGTTTATGTTGAAGTTTTAATGACATTCAAATTTGATTCTTTTCTGAACTGTACTCTTACCAAGGACCTGAGCAATATTGTAATCTGCCCAACCCTGTAACACTTGGTGGTGTTTTTGCAGGGATGAGAAGGATGAGGAAAGTCAGAAAGAGAAGCTAATATTGTCTGAAGACTGTGAACTCATTACAGTAATTGATGTGATACCAGGCAGGCTGGAGGTCACTACCCAGCACATCTATTTCTTTGATGGTAGCATAGAGAAAGAGGAAGGTAAGCAGACCAATATCTCTTTATTTTCAGTGTAGTTCAGCATTCTGCTTTTAGTAGGTTGAGTTTGTTTTGAAAATGAGTGTCAAAGTAATTATAAAGAGACAAGTTGTTGTTCTCTACTTTAAATTAATATTGCACTTGATGGTTAGTGGCTGACTGATCCCTTGAGAAACAAGAATCTGGAACTGTACTTTCTGAGCTGGTAAATTGATTAACTATTCTTAGTATTCCTTAAAAATAACTTACTTAAAAACCTGCTGACTAAAAAAAAGTTACTACCTCTAATTTGCTTTGTAAATGGCACCTCTGTGTTCTTTCTATAACAAATAATGTTGTACTCATGCATTGATTAGAAAGTAGTAGTATGTAAGCATTAATTGTTTATACTAATTTAGGGAACTTTAATAGAACATACACAGCTGGCTATGAAAACACTGAAGTGAAATGTTGGACAAATAATAGTAAAATTTTCCAAATCAGTATACCAAAATGTTCAGCCTTTGGGAAATCTAAACATAAAAGTTTCTTGAGCCTGTTTAAGAAAGCAAAAGGGGTTGGTTCATACTTTTCATCAACAGAATACATTTATAATATGTCTTTAATTGGAAAGCAAAATCAAATTCTACATGCCATCAGATATTTCTTGCTTCATTTCTTTCAGCGCAACAATATCTGAAGCTAATGTTTTCCTAGCAAAATGGTTAATCACATCAGCTATAAGACTTTCCTTTTCTAGGAATAACTCTGAGGTGATTGGAGCTGGTACTGCACTGTCTGTGTGAAAAGGGGTTTTTTTTCATATATATTCCAACTCAGTAAACAGAGTGTTCCTCCTAGGGGTAGGTTTTGACTTCAAATGGCACCTTTCTCAAATTCGAGAGATCCATTTGCGTCGGTACAACCTGAGGAGGTCAGCTTTGGAGATCTTCCTTACGGATCAAACCAACTATTTCCTCAACTTCAATAAGGAGGTATGAGTTTCCTAAATGTCATGGATTTATGTAATAAGCACAAGGTTAAGTTTAAGATTGGTGATTGTATTTGAGCCTGGTGCCTTTCTTAATACTGTAACACTAATAGCAAAAGGTTTGCTTTACAAACCTTGGGAAACTACACTGCAGTCTGGCACCTAGAAACGGATTAATTGTGAAAAGATAGATAAAACAAGATTCTCCTTTTCCATCTCTACAGAATGATTATTTTACTAAAATCACATCAGTAGTAATCTAAATGCTTTGAAGCCCATCTTTTTGGAGATTGAACAAATTAATTACAAATCGAAGGGGACTTCCTTTTTTGCAACAACATTAGAATTCATTGATATTCGATGGTTAAGGAGTAGAGAACTTTTTCTCCCTCTGGGTAATATCAGCGATCCTTTTTGAGGGACTATGATAAATTTCAGAACTGAGGGTGAGTTACATACGAGTAGGTCAGTTTGCTAGTAGATCAGCTCTTAGAAAATGTTGTGTGGTTTGGTTTTGATGTGAAGGATGTCACGTCCATCCGTGTCCAGATGTTTTAAACAGCAAGAGATTGAAGTACTTGAAAGTGTAACTGTGCCCTATTTATTTCATATTTTAATTAGCAGACAAGTTGCTTAATTGTTAGCTTCAGTCTCCAGAATATTGTTTTATTAGTGCTGCTTTCTAACAGGTACGAAACAAAGTATATAGTCGGATACTGTCACTGCGTTCTCCAAACATTTCTGGGACCAGATCTCCACAGGAGCTTTTCAAAGCATCAGGTTTGATGCAGGTATGAGACCTCAGCTCAATGGGCTAAAGAATTCCTCTGCTTTTTGAAGGACTCCCCCTGTGTTTAGATGGCAGCTGCCAATTTGTTCCCTCAGCCTGGCCCCTGAACTTCCATGTGCATATTTTTAGGATGGTTTGGTTTGTGTTTACAGTCAGGTAAATGGGTATAGCCAGGCTCTACTGATGTGGTTGACAGGCATTTTAACATGAATATAAAACATGTGGCAGATTGGCTTCTGGTTTTAGTCTGTGATCTTGAGTGCTGTTTTGAAACTTCTTTCACTGGATGTGCAAATAATTTTCCCTGCTATCTTTTCATGATGGAGCTTTCTAAGTGGGAATTAGTAATATTGGTGAAAAAGGAGAATGTCAAAATGTCCGTATTAACCATAAACACAGATAAATTTTTAAATATAGTAAATATATTTTTATCTTCCATCTCTTTATGCCAAAATTGTTTTCTCCCAGGGAGGAAGCTTTACAAATAAGTTTAAAATATTGGAAGTACTTTGATTGTTCTTTGTTTTCCTGACAATAAAAACTATTGAGTTGTATATTTACACAGAGAAAATATCATGTCATGACATGTCTCCATCATTCCACAGACAAATGCTGAGCCCTTCTGAACACAGCTCTGTCTGTTCTTTGGTTTAGAATATAATAATGGAGCAAAGGTGCACAGGCACTTTGGTTTACAAATGGTTAACCTGTACTGTTAACCAATGGGAGAATAATTTATAAATAAATCTTGATCTTAGCACTCAGATGGATTTCAAAGTTCTGTTCTCCTTTTTATCAGTACCTGTGTACTTGCCTTCTTTTTGTTTCTCTTATTTCCTATTTTTCTTTTCCTTTTTAGCAAGGTTGCTAATTGTCTGCTGCTGTGTATTTGAGACAGTACTGTCACCAATCAGGACCTGATTTAAATGAAATATAGATAGCACAATCACTGAATCAAAGAGGGAATAAACTTCATTATGAGAAATTGAATCTGGACTTGCATACAATTTTTGTGGTCTTGTGCTTTTCACTTGCCAGTGCTATCCTCTGGCAGATAGATACTGACAAGATGTGTAATTTTCAATAATTATATCTTTGATATATTGAATTCCATTTTATCTTTCTTTGTCTTTCAGAAATGGGTGAATAGAGAAATATCCAACTTTGACTACCTTATTCAGCTAAACACTATGGCAGGACGAACTTACAATGACCTTGCTCAATATCCTGTGGTAATTCAAAAGTTAATTTTTAAATTTTTGCCAAAGGTATGTGTTTTTTCTGGTTTGAAAGATGTATTTTTAATCTCTCTCTGATGTTTGACTTTCTTTTTTAGTTTCCCTGGATTTTACGAGATTACACCTCAGAAGAACTGGACCTGAATAATCCTGCAGTATTTAGGGACCTGTCCAAACCTATAGGTGTGGTAAATGAGAAGAATGCTAAGACTGTGAAAGAGAAGTATGTATTTGAACACTTGGTTATATTTCTTTGTCTTTTCTGAGCATCCAGGCTAATAACACATTTAAAAAACAAAGTTGTGACAGTGAAATTTTTGAAGCTGGTTTTATGACAACAGATGTACTTGCAAATGTGGTTGCATTGTTGTTCCTGCTGCATTCAGAATATATTACATGGCACTCAGTTATATGGTAGTGAAAGAACAAAACTTACTATTGTAAATTTTCAGTTGTTTCTCAGCTGTAGAGATCAAAAACTGAAAGACTGTAAAAACAATTTAATGGCCCAGCAGCTTGAAAAGACATAACATGTCCCACCTCTGCTTCAAGATAAGGAATGTGAAATCATACTGCCGAGTTGAGCTGCCTGTGCTAAGAGGTAGCATTGATCCTAAATCTGTGCTTCCTCTTTTTTTCAAGCATAGATTATTATATTCAAAATAAAATATGTCTCAAGTGACTTTCAGCAAGTCCTCTGTAGGTACCAATGACAGGCACTTAGACCCACACAGCAGTGTAGTGATCTTTCCTTGTTTGCTAGTCTGGGGAGTGAGTGTGCTATCACACCAGACTGCAGTCAGGTGTCTTTCAAAATTTTCTGAAAACTTGGAACATGGACAATTTCCTTTGAATGATTAGGCTCTATCCTGACTGCAATGAAGTGGGTTCCCTAGAAGTATGTTTAACTAGAATTTCTCTTACCAGCCTTGTGAGGCTGAGGAATGTTCAGCCGGATGGTGGAATGGTAGAGTGAGTTTGCTGGTAGAAAAGGAAATGGGCACGAGTGTGCAAAAGATCTCTCTTCTGCATCCTGCACAGTCAAACACGTTTCCTAAATCTTGCAGGAAACCATCACAAGTCTATTCACTAGTAAATATTAATTTTAGTGTTGTGGCGTGTGTTGGTCTGTTGTATAAAGTCATCAGTCCTGTCTGCCCTTTGTCTAGTTTCTGACAGTTGATAGCAAATGCCTAGGGAACAGTATAACAGGCATGCAAAGGCTTCATCTGGGTGTACATTTTTATCTTTCAACAGTCTTTTTCTTAGGGACTTTCCAAGTAAGATTTGGAATCTTGGTGTTTGATGGAACTCAGTGTATTTGTCCTCTCATAGATTGCTGTGGTCATTTATTTTGAATCTTTGCCTGGAATAAGCATAATCCACATGTAAATCAACCATAATGCTCAGTTGTATTTATAAAGATGCCTTTTTTCAGATATGAGAATTTTGAGGATCCTCTTGGGATGATTGACAAGTTTCACTATGGGACACATTACTCAAATGCTGCTGGTGTCATGCATTACCTCATTCGGGTAGAGCCTTTCACAACACTTCACATCCAGCTTCAGAGTGGCAGGTATGCTGAGCAAATAAGCAGCCCCTTCCTGCTTCTTCCTTGTCATTTTACTGAGGGAATCATCCAAGTCTAAACTGGGTTTTCTGATCCACAGATTTGACTGTGCTGACAGACAGTTCCACTCTATTCCTGCTACCTGGCAGGCACTCATGGACAACCCCAATGATGTCAAGGAACTTATCCCAGAGTTCTTCTACTTTCCAGAATTCCTAGAGAATCAAAATGGTAAACTGACTGCTAAGAATATTCTCATAAAAAACTGTTTCTCTATTCTTTAGAAAAGAATTGTTACAGCCATTTGTGAATGCTGAGGAACACTTACTGTTTAAACTTCATGGTGTGATTGTAGACATTAATCATGATGCTAGCTTTAAACTGTTTAGTGAAGATGCTTAACTTGTGTTAAGCAGCAGCCTAAACATAGTTTAAAATGTAGCTGTGGGCTTAAGGATGGCTAAAAATAGTGTTGTTTACCCAATGGAGAGTGTCAGAGATGCTCATTGGGATATCTGAAAAAGTTAGTAATTGTTAATACTGATTAAATACTTAGCAAAAGTTAAGAGATTAATTATAATTATTATAATGCTGATTAAAAAGGCAGTATCCTGTATTTTGACATGAGACTCCTAGACATTTTTTAATTCACATTTATTGTTTAGTGATTTGATTCTCTATCTTTGCAAAATTTGAAAATGGATTTGTATGTTTATGCTGCTACAATCTACTAGAGTTCTAAATTAGAAAAATTGAGAACCCCTAAGTGCAACTTGCAAGTCATTTAAGTATTTAGAGTTGTTTCAATGATAGCTGGTGAGATTTCAGACTTCTTAAAAGCCTTGATTTTATAACCATTTAAACTTCTAAGTAACTCCCTTCTTATGAATAACCTTATTGAAGTGTTTTGGACTCTTAATCCTGGAAAATTGCAATATGCAATTATGTTTACAAACAACCAAATGCAGATATGTTTGCAGATGGATGTGTAAAAGATTAATACTACTTCTATGGTTGGGACTTCAGCTTCAAAATCATTTAAGTGTTTTGGATAATTGTTATCAGTTATCATTTAAAATCGTAAACATGCAGAACAGAACTTAGCCTCCTATGTCAGTGGTAGAGTTTTTAGGGATTTACATTAATAACTTTTCAATATCCTTCTCTTGCATTGAGAAAGTAATGATTTTTAATCTTTATTGAGAAATCAAGTTACTTGAAATATTTTGTAGCAACTCTAAAACTTTTTTCTGAATTATTCCCCAGGTTTTAACTTAGGCCAGCTTCAAATGTCCAAAGAGGTGGTAAATGATGTTGTTCTGCCTAAGTGGGCCCATTCCCCAGAAGACTTTATAAATAAACACAGGAAAGCTCTGGTAAGATGTTTGTATGTGTGACATAAAGGAAGTGCACCTGCACACTGTTACTGTGGCTTAAATGTAAAACAAGTGGGATGGCATTCAGACTAGAGTTGTGGTTGCATTTGACATTACAAGTGCCATTAGAACTTCCAGTTAAAAGCTCTATGCATGCTGATAAAATGCTGAAAAGACCATTTAATCTCTTGGGCATTTTGGGCACTAATGATTTGGGCATTTGCTGTCCTAGGAGATAAAATGCAGAGGTAGGTGAGTAGGCTTCCTTTGCTGTTTAAAGATGACTCTGTCTGCTGTTAGGGAGCTGGCAGGTTACCTTCCCTTGCACAGGTGCATTTGAAAAGTGCATACCTCTTGTGTCACTGTATTGATTTTCCCTCTTACCTGGCAGTTACTGCCCATAACACACGAGATTCTTAATGCTCCTGCCCTATATATTGCTAAATACCTAATTTGTGGATACTCTTAATTTAGGAATTGAATCTTTTCCACAGAGAATAGTAAAAACTTCAAGATGGGAGCAGTATTTCTCTTATTCTTACAAGAGCATTTTCTCCTTCTAGGAATCTGAGTATGTTTCTGCTCATCTTCATGAATGGATAGATTTGATTTTTGGCTACAAGCAGAGGGGACCAGCTGCAGTGGAGGCGCTTAATGTGTTCTATTATTGTACTTATGAAGGTACAAGGCAGCATGTTCTCTTGTCATTGTCATCAGGCTTGTGAGTTTTCATTATTAGACAGTAGAAACTTGGTTTATGAGTGTACCATTCAGTAGCATATGGTAAGGCAGCAGATTTATAGATGAAGTATGGCAGCAAACCTTGTAATTTGTAATAAAAAAAAAGTATAGTTTTTTTTAAAGGAGGGCTGTTACAGTTTCTTGTCTTTTTTTCTAAAAGTTACTGGGTTTTCTTGCCACTTATTTACTTGCTTAAAAGCATTTCTGGGAAGGGGTTTCTTGTGGTTTAGAGTTCAGGCGCATTGCTTGAAAGCATCTAATATTAGAGACAAATTTAATCTGTTAATTTCAAAGCTAACTTTTGGGTGGTTTTTGTGTGCTACTTGTCGCTTGCAATGAGGTAAATTAGATTCATTTGATAAGACAAAGGCCTGCAATTCTTGCCCTGACAGACACACTTAAAATTCTACAGGCAAAGTAGAGTTTTCAGATTGTATTTTAAATGGAGGCATTGTCTGGGGCTCTTCTGTGGGTAAAGGGTCATAATGCTGCAAGTAAATTAAGTTGACCATATTGGTTCTTAATAAGTTGTTTGGATTGTATTCTTTTTTTTTCCCTACTCTTCATCATTCTGATTGTTATCCAGGGGCTGTGGATTTGGATGCTTTAACAGATGAGAAAGAAAGGAAGGCTTTAGAAGGGATGATAAACAATTTTGGTCAAACTCCCTGTCAGCTGTTAAAGGTACTGCTCTTTTGCTCCCTCTCAACCAGACCTTTGTGGTTAAATACAACTGAGTTACAGGGATTTCTGAAAAAAACAATGGTTTTTAAGGTAATGGTTTGTAATCTTAGCAACATTAAATCTTTGCCACGTTACCAAAGAATTTGTTTTCAAAATAAATTATTTGAAGAAGGGATATTAGGTATTTAAGACTGTTTTCCCATTAAGATTCTGAGCATCTCATGTGCATTAAACCAATTGATAAACTATTCTAATTTGTTACTCCTTCAAATATTGCTTCCTAGGAGCCCCATCCACAAAGGCTGTCAGCAGAAGAGGTAGTACAAAGACTAACTAAAAGTGATACATCTACTCTGAATATCTTCCAACACCTCACTGAGCTGAAGTCATTCTTCATAGAGGTAGATGTGTTACTTGAAATTCTTTGAAGTCTAATCTGAAATTTGATGTACTTGAAACAAAAGGTCACAACCTAGATGAAAATAAACTTGCTTCCTATTTAGAGAAAATACTTTACAATGCAATGTGTATTAAATGAACTCTCTTTTTAGTTGGCTTCATAGAGGTTGAATCCCATAATCTGCTGGCTGCTTGTGTGGGTGTTGTTTGAGTATTAAATTAGTCACCACACCAAGAAAGCTGCAGACTTCACTGGTGGTGTGTGAGGAATCACTGAGCTTGGTAGTTAAACTCCCTGATTGGGGTCAGGGTTTCATTGTCAGTGTTTGTGATGAAGCTTGCCTGCACGAACTGAATGGGTGTGTACCAATGCCTTAGGGTGCTCTACAGGTCTGACACTGATTCCAGAGGCTTTGCATCTTACTCTTCACAGGTTCTAGATTTATCCTTTAGCTTTTGGATATAATCAGATCAAACCCATGTCTTTTCTCTTAGGGAATTAGTGATGGTGTGCCCATTGTCAAAGCTGTTGTCCCCAGGAATCAGTCACGTTCCTTTATTTCTCAGGGAAGCCCAGAGATCTTGGTGAGTTACATGTGTCGGTACTGTTCTTAAACTGCAGATAATCAAATGGGTGTATTTTTTTATGCAGCTTGTAGAGAAATATTTCTTAACTGTTCTTCAAACGTGTTCCTTTAACCTGTAGCAAATGTCATTTAAGTTAAATATTTGACTTCCAAGGAGAAGCCAGGCTGATTTGTTGAATGGCATTTAAAAGCTGATGAGATATGACTGTAAATTATAGTGAGACATATTGTAAGTTGCCACTTGATCAACTTCCCTGCAACAACCAATTTGCTAATGCAATGCAGCCCAGATTTAAAATTACAGCATTGAGTTATTAATGGTGTCATTGCTTGTCATTGCTTTCCAACCCATATGTTAAACTATACCATATCTGTTCATGAACATTCCAAAGGCCTGCACTGTTCCTAAAACTAACTCTTGCACTAGTACACGAACTTGTACTATGGCAGATACCAAATAATGAAAGGAGAACAGTGGTTTTGTATTTGCACCTGTATATATGACCTAGACACTGGTCCCAGTGCAATAATACCTCTGTTTTGTAGGAAAGAATATTCCAATATTCCTATTTTGTTTGTCAAAATTATTGTCTTGGCTTATGTAGTACATTCATAGGTTATTTGAGCACATCTAAAATTCTCCTTGTGTTTTTCACAAATATCTAATCAAAGTAACCTTGAATATTTAGGTTCCTTTGTTACTTCCTCAGAAATGAAACTCTAGTACAGTGTTTGTTAAACTTCCTGTGTTAATTAATGTTTACTATTAACTATTAGTATTCAGAGAAGAGAAGAAGCAGCAGCTTAAACTAAATGGCTGATTTGTAATTAAATATTTGAGAGGTATTGGTTGGCTGGGATTTTTAGTGTTTGTCTCCTTCCATCCTTCCTACCCCAACTTCTCTGACCTGTGTAGAACATAGACTATTCTAATGTGGTTCTGTGTACCACATGTGGATTAACTCATCCAAATGGAATTTTTTAGTGATTTGTTTGTTCAGGGAGAGGTGCAAGTGCTTTTTCCTTTGTGGTAGGTTTTCAAGAAGCCTCTGCTGGACTTTATGCAAGCTCCATTAGCATCAAGGCAAGCAGAAAGTAAACCTCTAGGTTTCATCAACTTTTTCATTAAACTTTTTTAGGTAACAACAAGTCTGAACTGCGTTATTGGAACTCATGGTTGGCTGCCTTATGACAAAAATATTTCCAACTATTTTACATTCATCAAAGATACAACAGTGACGAATCCCAAGTAAGCAAATTTTGAGAAGGGTACAGATGAATGCATCTAAAATAATGAAATACAATAATTGTTGAAAATCAGTGAAAATGCTGTTTTCACTGTCTGAGTTTTCACGTAAGAATGCATCTTCTGGTGTTCAGTAATGTTACCGCTAATCTGTAATAGCGTTCTAGAATAGTTATGTAAGTGGTATTTCAGGTTTCATTCTTAGAGCTACTTCTAATTTTTTCTAATTATCAATCATAAAAACTCATTGTCGAATCTGAGATAGTCTTAATACATTTTTATGCTGTAGTAATACATAGGCATATGTGGCATATTTGGGTTTTTTGTTTTTAGAAAATTCCTTTTTGTCTTTAATGTTACAGTACTTAGTAGGGACATGAGTTATCCAGTTGTGTAAAAGGCTGAAAAAAACCTAAGATGAAATCTTGCTTCCAGCCACTGGTGGCAGTGAGAGTTTTGCCATGGGTGTAACCTCTTCTATAGATGGAATTCATTACTGACTTTTAAAGGCAGAGGAAGTGCAAAATCCGTGGATGTGAACCAAGGTTACTGTTAACTGCTCATCGTTTGCCTGCAGAACACAGCGCAGCATGAGTGGTCCTTTTGCCCCAGGGCTGGAGATCACCTCCAAGCTGTTTGCAGTGTCCCATGACGCAAAGCTGCTCTTCAGTGGCGGACACTGGGACAACAGCATCCGAGTGACATCCCTTACGAAAGGCAAACTGATGGGACAGCACATCAGGCACATGGGTCAGTCACTCTGTGTTGGGAAATGGAAAGGGTTATGTGTGTTATTTGGTGTTCCCAGAATATAGCCACGTCCCTTGGGCGCACAAGTGTAGCAGTTGCAAAGGAATGGCAGCATAAGAACAGAAGAATGCTTGAATTGTGATTATACATAAATACTTGAGCATGGCTTTTCAGTCCTTGGACTGGTGCTTTGATGTAGTTTCAAAATAAGGCTTGCCTGCTATTTTTAGGTAGCAAAGCTGAATGTGTCAAGTGGGTACATTTGGCTCTATGATGATTTCATTGTTTAATAGTGTCACCAGCCTTTATCACAGCAAAGTATTTCATGCTGACTGCAAATCAGGATACAGTGTGACAAATTGTATCCACATTGTCAGTCTGTGGGAAATTAGTCTTAATTACCCATGTGACAACTTCATCTTCTTTTCTTTATATAGATATTGTGACCTGCTTGGCAATAGACTACTGTGGAATTCATTTAATTTCAGGCTCCAGAGATACTACCTGTATGATATGGCAAATAGTTCAACAGGTGGGTTATTTAGGCATACTCAGAAGCAGTTTCTGGGTGTGGTTTTTTTCCTCTGTTTTGTTATTATGTTTTATTGATTTCTTTTCAGGTTTGTAGGGAAGATAGTGTACTAAAATTAATTAGCTTAGTAATTTTACTCCCATTGTCTTTTCTGAAGTACTACTCATATTAGCTACTATATAGCTGAAGTGAACTATTTTAGAAGCTCTCTTACAGATTTCATAGATTATTTTCAGGGCAGGCAAATAAGAATTTTACATTTCTAGGCAGTTATTCACTCCTAGTAGTTGCATTTTAGCACTGCCTTTTCTCTGTGGTGGGTATTGATGACTACAGCAAAGACAGCACTGTCTGTGCATTTGCACTGGCATTTGAGAATTCTTTAATATTGGTCTCATGCTTTTACACAGTGAAAGTAGTTGTGTGATCCATGTGTGTACTTACACTCAAAATGTGAAGCTGTTTCCATCGTTATGCATTTAAATGCTGATTTATGATTGCTGCATATAAGATATACAAGTAGGATTAATTGCTAGGGGAAGCTGTCATGTTTTGGACAGTAGATTTCATCAAGTCTCCTTGTTCTTATCATGGATCTAAAGTCAGCACATTAAAGCAATAGAGTGGTGTATAACTGCATGTGCTTTTGTGGTATCTGTCTTTATGGTGGGACTATTTATAATTCTGTAAAAGAGTACTTTGTAGTAACAGTGCATGGTCAAAAAAGTAAGACCTTAGTGCTCATATGAGTAGCTTTTTGTCTTAAAAGGGGGTAAATGTTGGAGTTTTTTTTAGTTTATTTTTTCATAGTGAGTTAACTCACCCTCTGGAAATTATCTTTATTTAGAAGTGCTTTTTCTTAAGATTTTTAATGTATTTTTTATTAATAGTTATATAAATGATATTTTATGCAGAGTAAATGTTTCTTGTGAGACTTTTATCTTGGTCTTTACAAAGTGGCAGCAATGGACTGCATACTGCATTTCCATTCTACTTGTCTTCTCTGCAGTGACACCTTCTGTATTTTGACACTTGTTCTGTATTCCTGCATGCTTCAGGCTTTCAGGGCCTGTTTGGCAAACGAATCTTTATCACAGAAATGAAAATAAATAGTTCTCTGTAGAACTATTTACAGTACCTTCTCTCTAAGGACAGTTCTTTCCTTAGAACTGGTTTGAGAATAAGTCTGTATATGCTGACAGTACACACACTGGGACAAATGCTGTGATACCCTGCAGTTATGTGGGAACATTGCTATTTTTAATGAGCATTATTCCAAGATTTCCTTGTGTGTCATACTACTGGTAGTCACTGAGAAGTACTATTTGCTTACTTTTCCTTGGAAAATTGAAAGAGTTGCTGTTATTATAAGTAAAATAAAAGTGAATTTCAGCTTTTTTAAGTTTGATTGTGAAGATAGTGCTTGATTCCAGTGTAAACTCTTAATAACTGGACAAGCCCAGATACACAGGTGAAGAACGAGTGTGTTGATGGGGTACGTGAACAGCTCCTGTTAGGCTTGCTCACTGTTGTCCTTACACTCCTGGACACCTGCAGGGATAGGAAGGAGTCAGTAAAGTAATGTTGTCTCTCACACCCACGTAGTAACTACATGTTCATTCATTCTTGGCATCTCAGTAAGTGAGGTGCTGACATAAAGGATAATACATTGATAGTGGAGTGGTGAGTTATGCCTTTGGCTTTGACCTCTGTCAAATATACACCTCACACAACTGCTACTGAAGATACCAGAAGTTCATTTTTTGTTTGTCCTTCAGCTGCAAGAGAATGTGTCATTGCACTTTTTGTTACTCTCAGGGAGGAGTGCCTGTAGGCCTGGCACCTAAGCCATTACAGATCCTTTATGGGCACACTGACGAAGTTTCGAGTGTTGGCATCAGCACTGAACTGGACATGGCAGTGTCAGGATCCAGGGTAAGCACCTTCCTACTTGTCTTTTTTTTTTGCCTCTTCTCAACCAAACTCAAACCATATAAGGTGTTTGAAGTTGATTTAGAATAATAGGAAAAAAGTCATTATTTCACAATCTTCCTTAAGCCTTGCTTATCAGGGAGATATTTGCCACCCCTTTTGCTGTCTGCTCAAATCAGGCTGTTTCAAACCACTGTGCAGAGCATAGGCCTCACCTACTATGTGGTGTTATTCTGCACAGATGAGCTTTAATATGTGTGGACTTTCTTGGAGATTTTAAGCTTCTCATAGCAACAGTGTTCTGATTGTTTCTTCCCTGCTGTGTTAACCCTGAAGGTTCTGTGCCACTTGCTCATGTTATGCCTTACTGTACTGCACAGGCAGGCTGCTGAACTTTGGCTTTGTACTGCATGTAATGCCTGCTCATAAATGTGGCCTGGGAAGTGGCTGATTTGCTGCCTATCCTCCCTCTTGCCCTACTTGCGTTTGTTTTTTGCATATGCCTATAGTACATGGTCTTGAGGGGAAGGCTTCTTTGTGCAGAGTTCCCTAATGCTCAGGAGTCCTTATCTACCATTAAGGATTGAAGTGCATTCAAAGTGTACTCTGTATCCTCTGTATGTAAATTCTGAGTGTTGTGATAACTCTCCTGCTGAATAGCACCTCCCTGAATGTGCTTGCTGCAGGATGGCACTGTCATTGTGCGCACGATTCGGAAAGGTCAGTACGTGAGGACTCTGCGACCGCCTTGTGAGAGTTCCCTCCTGCTGACTGTTCCCAATCTGGCTGTGTCCTGGGAAGGCCATATAGTTGTCCACACCAGCGTGGAAGGAAAGACTACTCTCAAGGTACTTAAGTTTGTGGAAAACCTCTGTCACTGAAGATTTTAATCATAAGTGTATCTAACTTTATCTCATTTCCTGTAGTAATGAGGCTTTTTGAGCATGTGGTGTCAGTTTCCATGTTTTTTTAAATTTTGCTGGCCAATTCAAATTTGAATTGCCAAGTGAAATTTGGCAATTAACCAAGTGAAATTTGAAGGTAAGTGACAGGCATATTGTGCTCCTGTGAGTTTCATGAAAATCTCCAAACACCTGCAAGAAAGATGCTCAAGCATACACTAATGAATCTTCCTTTGAGAGACACTTTGGACTGGAAAACTAGGGGAAACAAGTTCTGCTGTGCACAGGAACAGAGTATTATAAGGAAAGCAGAAAGTTCTGGGTGCAAGATGCTTGGTGTCCATGGAGTTTTAGTTTGGGATTGCAGATACAGCTATAAGGTTGTGTCTGTTGAGCTGTGTAGTTGCTTTAATAATAATAAAGCTGTTGTGATTTCTTTAAACATGGGAGTTGTCTTGGAAAACAAATCTCTGATGTAAGCATACTAACTACATTAGGAAGATGGGGAGGGAAGAGATTCAAGGTAATGCCAGACTGGAAGAACTTAAGATGGTTTTGTTAGCTGCATCTGTAATCCAGCAAAAAGTCATTGGCTTGTCTAGAAAATTCTTCTGGATTTAGCTCTGTGGAAGATGCTTGTTTCCTTCTGCTTTTGGATTTGGGAGGGCAAGAGAGGGAAGGAGGGTGGTAGCAAGGCTGAAGATGAGTGCAGTCTTGCTTTCTTATTTCTTAACAGAAGTTATTATAAAATAGGGACCTGTCTATTAAATCCGTGGATGTTGCCAGGAAATTTAGAATTGATTAAATGGACTACAACATTACATCAAGAGGTAGTTTCAAAAACTTCCATACAGGACCTTACTTCACACACATTGAGTATAGGCTCACTACTCTTGTATCATTCAGCAGGGGGACTGTTGTCAGCGTTATCATCTGTGGGTTGTTATCAGATTAGTGCCTTTTAATGAGCAAAAGATACAAGTGCAACACTCTTCATCCTGTCAGTCCTCTGTGACATATTTATTTTTGATCTCTTCAGGATAAGAATGCATTACATCTCTATTCTGTCAATGGGAAGTATCTGGGTTCTGAGACTCTGAAGGAGGAAGTGTCCGATCTGTGTGTAACTGGCGAATATATCGTCATGGGCAGCTTGCAGGGATTTCTTTCCATACGGGATCTCTACAGGTAATGTACCACCATTTTTACTGAGATACAAATATGGAGGCTCGTAGAGAAATGGAAATGGCTGTGTAATAAACTTTGCTTGGTGCTGTAGGTGATAGCTGTTGCTTTTTCTGTGTTCCCCAAAACAAAGTTGTTTTGGTGGAACTAAGATGTGGAGAAAAATAAAATGAGAGGTTATAACGGATGTCTTTCTTGCCAGACATTTATCCCAATTAAACACCTAGAACTGGCAGGAGGAGCTGTCAAGTTGCACACTGCTGTGATTAGTCACAGGGAGCTCAGCAACTGCAGGATCAAGCCTCACGTAGTTCTGCACCGAGTTTTAAGCTCCATTTACTGCTTAGCTCTGTAGAGCTCCATTGCTCCTCAGAATGGGAGGGATGTTTGTCACTTAGGCAGCTCTGGGGCTAATGTCACTGTTCCTCAGTGAAAATGTCTTAGCTAACTGACTTAACCTATCCACATCTGTTCTTGTTATTGAAGCTCTATTTTGGGATAAAACTAGATTTTTAGGATACAGCTAGATAATTGAAACTGCAAATTTTATCCTTGAGAAACTGTGTTTTATAGTGCATCCCGTGGACAGCAATTTCACTTGCATGTGATTCTTTGCAGTATATGCAAGCAAATACATGATGTACTTTCTATCTGTGGTCTTTGTTCCTTTCAGCTTGAGTCTCAGCATCTCTCCCTTAGCCATGAGACTGCCAATCCATTGCATTTCTGTCACCAAAGAGTACAGCCACATCCTTGTTGGCTTGGAGGATGGCAAGTTGATTATCGTTGGTGTTGGCAAGCCAGCAGAGGTAAAACCCACCATCAAGAACTTTTTCTACCGAACAGTGGGAAGTTCACTTATTTCTGCTTTCCAGTTGAGCAAGAGGTCTCCTCTATGGCAGGGTAAATTTAAGAGCAAGTTTCAGTTTTCAGTGGGAAACAAATAACTTTTGAAACTGCTCTACTGAAAGTTCTGATTAAGAATCAGAGGTATATAGGGATCGCAGATGGGAATCTCAGCTGGACTAACTTCCAGACTTTATCACTCACATCTGAATAAGCAAAGTCATAATAGCTAACCTTTTCTGAATGGGATAGTGTTGTCAGCCTCTTCTTGATGAAATAATTTTCCAGAAGAAAATTGGAAATGAAAGAGAGAAAGCTACTTTTTTTTTTTTTTTTTTTTATGGTTTCTATCAAACATCTTTTATTATGCATTGACTGACATTGGGGAAAAAGGTATTACTTCTTTCTGTTGAGTCTCTAACGGCAATGCACAGGGAATCACTTCTGTAGGTTCCCAGTATGCTTGTGCTCCATATGGTGAATATAAACTTGTTGGTCCTGCATATGCAATATCAATTACAGAGTATCCATCTCTCAAATAGATATGCCAAATTTTTCTTGTGCAAAACTGTAGTTTTTGCTTTAGTTACTTCTTGTCATGACTTTCAAAGTACTTGACTTAACTTAAAACTGCTTATTATCTTTATAATTCAATCTCTCTTGTGCTGCTATGTATTTATTTGAAAATGTGATTATCACTTTTGCATGATCTTTAGTACATGCCAGAAAAGTGTGTATTAATTGAATTTTATATTTTAAATGTGGAAACAGAGCAACTTTATTTGTCAGCATTTTTAAATGTTCTTGCTAGGAGATACATAGTTTAATATTGGGAAAATATTCACACAATGGTAGTCTGATTTTGCTTGCACTGGATGTGGAGGAGAGATTTCCACTGACTCTGTTTTCTATTGTAGAATTGAAAAAGAGCTGATTATTATGTGGTTAAACATATGGTTGTAACAGCAGTGTTAAACCCACTGTCATTTCTAAGCTTCCTCTTCCATAGAAAAGATCTTTTGTAGGCTGAAATTTGTGTGTATCATTAGACTGAAGGCTTTTTGTTTGCTTATTTTCATTTTTTAATCACATCTATTTTTCTAACTATGCAGAAAGTGTTGTTTCAAAGACTGGTTTCCTTTTATGGTTATAGAGGCTTTCCAATAACTTTTTTCCCAAGATTTTCTGTTTACAATTCAGATTATATGCAAGCTTAATATCCATGTAAATAGATTTTTTTTTTTTTAAACACAAACATATAAGGAACAACATTATGTCCCAGATTTTCTAGTTTTCTATAATGGCATCAATCAATATATTTGAGAAGTGTGTGTATGTGTGGTGTTCATTTGTTGAATGACTTAGTTTGGAAGGAGTGTGTTGATTCCTGGAACTTTATCTGTGTGCAGAAGACAGTGTTGTAGTTCCGGCTTTCAGTGGTGATATCGATCCTTAGGACAGAGGATTGGATCCTTAGCACGGACTTGCTTTAATGTGCAAAAAGTGAAATGCTGCTTGCTATTAAGATTGGCCTTTAGTGTTTCTGCACTGACAGTTTCTAATATAGAGTGTAATAAATGCTTTTGTATTTTTAACAATTACTTAGCTGTTCTGGATATTGCAGAAGTCTGGGCAATTACCACTCGTTAGTGTTAATCCTGGTCAGTGCTGTGCCTTTTCTAGAACATTGCTGCTGTGCTGATACAGCTCTGAAGCAGGTAACATTTGTAGTAGTACTGTGAGGAACTGTTCTTGAACTTGTAAAAGCATGGATCTAATTTATTGAACTGCAAGAAATTTCAGAACCTAATCAGCTGCTAGGCTGATCACTACTGGCCAATCATCAACCTTGTGCTTAGGTAATGAAGAGTTTCTTACAAACTGTTGTCAGATTGTAGACCTACTAGATGCTGGATTTAATATGGCCTCTGGTTGCTTGTTATCTGTCTTATCCTATGGAATACTCACTATGAATTACTTCTGCTTTAAACATTCCTCTGAGCACTTCATCCAGGATCTTTGGAAGACTGTATAAATTTGACATCAGGAGATAAACGTTCTCTTTTTCCTTTATTCTGCTATCACTGTCCTGCATCTTGGCTTTTTTTTCCCCTACTTCTAGCAATTTCTGTTTGAAATCTCTAAAATAAAATGTCCTTTCTTCTCATTTAGTTCATTTTTGCTTGGCATTCACCTCTTCATTTCTCTTCCTATCAAAATAGCAATCTAAACACTCTTTCTAAGCCGTTTGAAGTAGGTTAAGCATATAAGTACACATTAGTGGGTAATAGCCCTTTAACTGTTCAAATTCAGAGAAGACTGTGGTTAGTGTTTTGTGTCTTGTTTTTTGTCAGTCCCAAGAATAATCCCTAAGTGTAACTTTTAGTTTATTTTCAAATAATTTTTGTTGGTATATTTTGTTTATGCAGTACATTGTAGTGTCTGCATTTCACCAGATTCAGTGTCTGAATTCTTTTTTAATTTATCCACCTTATCCCTTCCCCCTCCTTTTGTTTCTCTGAATTACTTTAAACAGATGCGCTCAGGTCAGCTTTCCCGAAAGCTGTGGGGATCAAGCAAACGGCTCAGCCAGATTTCATCAGGAGAGACTGAATATAACACTCAAGATTCCAAGTGATTGCTGCTTCTACATTCTCTCATGGATTCCAGAAAAACGTTTAATCTTTGGTCACTTTAGATGTATAAATACATAATTAGGGCTTTGATTCTGAAGCCCTTTGATTCTTGTTGGTGAAGAAGCTATGGTAGAGGTATGGTAGTAAGCATATATACTCATGCAAGTTAGCCTGCTTGCATATTTGTCCTTAACTGTGTTGACTTGTTCACAGCAAAGCCCCTCTCTCAACAGCTGCTAAAACTGTGTTTTGGGAGGGCTAAAAAAACCCCGAACAATCCCCCCACAAGTCTTCAAACCCCCAGATTACTAATTGAATTTAAGATAAGTAGCATTTGATTTAAAGCTGAGTAGGGCCAGATGTTCCTTGATAACAAACAAGATATTTGGCTTTGCTTTGACAGCACTGTTATTCCCCAGTAAATTGAAACTCTGGTAGTTGCAATGGTTGGATTCAGAATTGAATAGAAGATAAGTTACGACCTTCTCAATATGTTTGTTGCCTAATGAACTTTGTTACAGTTTGTTTGTGTAAATGGCTACTGCTCTCTTCTTTTGTGTAGTTCCAGTTTTAGGCTGTTCTGCAAGGAACATCTGTGTTGCACTACTTTATCAAAAAATTGTTTTAAGTACAGACATGAATAACTTCAAAGGAGTTGGAGGTGGTGAAGGAGCTGAAGGAGGTAGGAAATATTGCTGCTGAAAATTATTTATGTTGTTAAGTAAACTTAAGACATACACCAAGAAATCCCATTATATATTTAACATCTTGCAGAAATACCCAGGAAGACTCATTATCTATATTGGTCAATTATCAATCTGCTTCATTAGTAAGGCAACTTCTGCAAACAAAAGATAAATTTCCATTGCAGAATCATTATGCAACATTGCAGCACAATTCAATTAAAAATAGCACTTGTTTGTTTCTTGTCTTGGTGTTCATCAAATCAGTTGTTAGCCAAATTTTTTTTTTCTGTAAAAATAAACAGGAAAAAACAGATGATTTATCCATTTTAAAAATGCATTTAAGACCTGGTAAAAGAAAATATCAGATCCTTATGTGTGCTGTATCAAATTTCTTACTATGTTTTAGAGAAGCCATTACTGATTTTTTTTTTTTTTTGTTTAGCAACACATGAGGATAGAAGGGTGTGCATTTTCCTATCATCTGATATTTTTCTAATGTTACTGATTGAAATAATAAACCCTGTACTGTTAGAAAAGCTGGGTGCTGAGGGAAAAATAGGAATTTCCAGATCAGCGTGCGAAGGTGTGTGTGTATGTGTATATATGTGTGTGTATGTATATATGTATATTCATGTATGTATTAAAAGAAGAAAATCCCATGGGGTGAAGGGAGCACAGATACAAGGCAGGTGTAAGTGATTGTCAGCTAGTATGTTCCCTTTTGGGTCCTCCTTTCTTCCTTCTACCATCGCTTTTCTTGTTATTTTTTATTTATTTATTGAAATGAATGTGTGTTGTATCTCATAAATGTTATCAGATATTCCCTGTGGCGGGGGAGTTGTTGAACTACCTGAGGAAAATAATGTATAATCTCATTTCATTAACTTTAAGCACAATATTTATTGACTTTATAGAAATAATAATATCTCCTTACCCTGCTAAAGGATAATATTTACAAGTTGTGTTAGTCTCATTCAAACTGATTTCTCCTCCTCACCTTCTTTACTGGAAAAAAAAAATCCCTCTTGATGGCTGATTGGTGTACTTTGTAAAGAAAGCTGTGTTGCGTTTTCTTAACTTTTGTAAATGAAATAATAAATCAGATTAGTGAACAAGTGGGCCTATGCATAGTTGCAATATTCTGCCTAATCACTGTGACAGACTGGATTGTCTGGAAAGTTAGGAGAAAATAAGGATTATTTTCCTGAGTCACTTGCCCAGAGAAGATTAAACTTCCAAAAGTAGAGTGGTATGGGTTTTTTCATACTCCATGTATGTAAAACAAATGTAAATTAACCCACACTGTGTATTTTCAAATAAGCTATAGAGAAGTGAAAAATACTATTTTTAATCAATTACCTATCCAGTAAGAATACTAAGAATACTGTGGAAGTATTAAGTTTGTTCATGAGAATGTGAAGTATGTTTGTCCATTATGATTTCATGAAGAAGGGATTTCACAGGAGCTCTTTGTAGATTAGTTTGAAAGTATTTCAGCTCAGAATGTGAGATCTTTCTGTGTTATGGGAGGTTGAAAAACTCAGTTGGGGCATTGAATTGATGGGTTTTATAGGTATGCATTAATGTTGTAATTAATGCATAGACAAGGCTAAGTGTTCATTTGGAGGGGAAGGGGGCAGGAAATTATCATGTTTTAGGCTATGAGAATGAAGTGGAAAAAGGGAGATGGGTTTTACGTAGTGTTTGATGGGAGCACAGTTTTCTTCTTGTCACTTGCACAGAGGGGTTTGCATACCCATTTGAAAACATTCTATTGTGGATTAGGTATGTTTATACAACAGCTGAATGAACATTTTTCAATATTAAAGAATAATTAATACAGTGTGTCAGTTTAAGTAAAATTTAATGTTGCAATAGTTGAAATAATTTATTATTAAGACCTTTGACATTTGAATACCATAATTTTAGTGCATCACAAGCACTGGGTGATAATCACAAATACCTGGGACAGGTTTAAATGTGGACAGTGCTTGGGGTGTCAAACTCAAGGCTGGTCTGTGCTCAGTACAAAGCAGCAGCAGCAGAATGAGGAGGGGGCAGGTGAGCTCTGAGCTGCTGCTTTATGCCCCAGGTAGAATGGCAACATCCATGGCCTTTGGATCTGAGATCTGGTCCTTGGGGGTGGGAGGTGTACACCATCACAGCTTGGCATCCTTGCTAGAGGCCATCTGGAAGGACCTCCATAGCTGTGAAGGTCTGCACTTTGCCTTTATTTAAAACCAGCTTTAAATAAAAGATGAGCATTAGCTGGTATGTTGTTTCTTTTAGGT
Source organism: Urocynchramus pylzowi (assembly GCA_013397555.1). Lineage (NCBI taxonomy): Eukaryota > Metazoa > Chordata > Aves > Passeriformes > Fringillidae > Urocynchramus > Urocynchramus pylzowi. The sequence goes on from VZRH01001195.1 coordinate 686,950, forward strand.
TTAACTTATGCGCATAAAAAGTAGACAATGTTGTTTAAAAAGAGAAAATAATTCTTCTGATCAGCTGAAATTGCAGCCTGTTATGCAGTGCACTGTGAATTGGTGAACTGACTTTCATAATTCTTTGATTTCCTCAAGTCAATAAAGGTTAGGATCCCATTTTGTTTTTCAGGTAGTATTGGTGAAATAAGATTCTCCTTTGGTTTTGTTCAAAGGTTTGTTTAAGTGTAAAAAGTAAAGTTTTGAGATTATAGGATTCCAATGAGGAATTTAGAACAAATAAGTCTCAAGTGACATTTATTTCATAGCACTACATTTGTCAAGATCTTCTTTGTGATATCTTCGTATCTTTAATTTTTGGAACAACTCTAATAATAATTTATCAAAGTTTAACATATGCTTACCTTTGAAGATGAGTAAGTAGGAGTGTATATATATATGTAAAAGAAACTGAAAACTGACCTACTTTTCATACCTGTATATAAATGAGATTAAGTAGTTAGCAGTATTAACTTCTTCGTAGCAGTTTTGAACTTGCGTACCAAAGGATATTTAGAAGACATGTCTCCTTTATTTCAAGTAAAATGTTTGTCAAGTTTCTCTACATCATTTTACTTCTAATTCTTGATAATATATTTAGTTGTCTTTTTAGCTATAGTGACGAATCCCATCTAGTCTTTGCTGGGTTTGAACTATACAAGCATACAGAAGTGAAATGCTCTTCAAGTTAGCATCTGACTTAGGCAAATTTTTCTGTAACCAGTATACTTATCCATTACTCACTCGTAGGACATCCATAAACCACGTTTTCTATCATCCATCTACCTTACCAGCACAACATAATAATCCCAGTCCTAAAGTAACTGCATTTGTCCTGATGGTTAAGACACATTGTGGAAATTAGATTTGCTTAGGAAAATAATTGTTTGATATTAAAAAAGAGTAAAAAAAGAAAAAAACTAAACCAACAAAACCACCCCCAAACCCCACAACTTCCCTTCCAAAAAAAAAAACCAAACTCACCTACATCAATATTACAATTGTTTTGCTAATCTGCAACATTGATATAAACAAGCTTTTTCCCCTCTGGCATACCTTAGATCATGCATATTATCACAAAACAGGTTTATCAGTCTTCACAGGCTTTAAATAGCCAAGTCAATTGCCTGTCTTAGAAGGATCCCCTTCAAAGTTGTACTTCTTTGTCCCTTAAATGAGTGCAAAGAACTAAGTTTCTGCTAGAAAAATTCTTTAAAATAGTCCTGCAGGAATGAGAAATTTATTTTTGTAATGCCCAGATTTGTAACTCCTGCTTTAGTCAATGGGAGCTGTATACCTCACTTCTCTAAACTATGTCTTCCTCCTCCCTGTTTCCTTTGCAAACCTTTCCCAATCTTAATTAAAAAAATCATTAGAAAAGACAAGTAAAGGAACCAAATGCTGCACAAAGCTTTTACTGTGTAGGTGTAATTAGTTGAAAATGTGTATCTATATACAGATTATAGAATGGTAGGGAGCTTTAGAGCTAGAAGGGATGTAGAGATGTCAACTTCCTTCTGCTCCTATATTGAGAGTCTCTGTAGACATATGCTCTGTATTGTCACCTGAAACATTCCTGTCTTCCACTGCTAAAGGCACCTTGCTGACTATGTTAAATGCTGAGCTGAGGTGCTGTGAATATTTTTTTTTCCCCTTTCAAAAAATTAAAAAAAAAAAAGCGTGCACATTAAATGCATACCCTAATGTGAGCCCTAGGGCCTGATCTAATAAATACTGTTATGTGAAAGCACTACATAGAGTTGTACTTATTTGAATGGAAATTCAAGCGTGTGCTTCAGTGCTTTCTAGGTCTTTTTATTCTTTCTGGCTTAAAAGCTGTGTTGGTTTTGGCTGCAAACATGACACTTGTTGGTAGTCTCCTTTTGGGGAGAGTAAGTTCCATGGTATCATATACATGTGGGTTCATTGTATGCCAATGTTAGAGTCAACTGAAGTGTCTGGAAGATGTCTTTCCTTCCATTCCAAGAAGCCAATCTTATTATTACTAAATTGCCCTTGTAAGCACATATTTTTGAAGGAAGAAAGTTTTCTAAAAAGCTACTGCATAAAAAAAAATATATTTTAAGTTTAGTAAAATGCTATTGTTCCCTTCTCAGTGTTATGGATATCAGATGCCTGAATGTAAAACTGCCTGAGTGGCACCATAGCATGCTCTGCATTTCAGTTGAGTGCCATTCACCTTACTGCAGTCTTGAACACCCCGTATGTCAGGAACTGCTTGCAGTGTTTAATCCAAGGTAGCCTTTGTTCAGTTTTTACTCACCTTTTTGCTGTGCATCTGTGGAAGAATACTGGTGTGTCTTTCTTTTAGTTATCATTTACCTAAGTGGCCCAAATAAATTAGGTGTTTCACTTGTTTTCAATAGTGTTCCTTAAGTGTGTGTTCTTCCTCGTGTTGTCCAGTGGACTTGAGAAATTTGGCAGGTATTTCCAGAGTTCAGGTCTATGCTTATACTCAGCACAGACACAATTTCATCACACATCTTCTGTCCCAGAAGGATGATTGTCAGTAAAGATTATGGTTTAAAGCTGCTAAGGTGTTTTGAGATTGGAATATAAAACATCCAGCCATATATATCATAGATCTAAGTGAACTTGGAGGCCACTTGTTTATTTAGCTTCCTATCTAGTCAGTATTTTCCTCTCAAAGGAGCCATATTTTTTGCCTTGAAATAGCTTTAAAATAAACTTAAGTCTTGCATCTGACAGCACTACTTTAGTCATATGCAGCAGTGAGTTGTTTCTTAAAAAAAGCCATGAGGGGAAAAAAGAATTCAAGAAACACTTGCAATACGTATTCTGATTCTGCAGGAGCAACTTAGTATGAGATTAGAGAAATGCTGCATGTGAGACTTTCCTCCTTTTGGTCAGTGTTTTGATGGAAGCTGTGATGCTACTCAGTTTGCCTGACGAATTTTTACTGGAGCTAATCAGGGGGTGGAAGCAAAGGCCTTACAGCAAAGTTAACCATATCTTCTGATAATTCTTACAGATTGTGCAATTATATGATTACAAATAAATCTTTAAATGCCAAAAAATGCCTTTTTAAAGAGTTAAATGTTAGGTCTGAGGAGTGTTGGAAATAGCTACTTTCAGAAATGAGCCTTCAGGCACTGTAATGAACTTGCTGTCTGTCTTCTGTGCAATATCTTTTTCCCTCTGGGTGCTTTAAGAGTATACTGTATGTCTTACTTTGTTTTGATCAATATGTTTTAAGAGTGTGTATATTGGCTAATGATGGATTTTTTCCTGTACAGCATGGTGGAAGATGTTCTAAAATTTTGCACTTTTCTAGGATTTGCAAGTTTGTAACCTGAAAATTTTTAACATGCACACTTTTGTACATAATGAGCATTGTATATATTTAACATGAGTCTGAAGCAAATAAAAGTAATTGAATGCATAACTTCTCCCTTTATTAATAGCACAAAAATTAAACTAAGTGTGGGAGTACACGGAATGAACAATTCTTTCATGTAGCAGGTAAAAGTAGGCAGTGGGAACAGCTTACTCAGTCTCCTGTCTTAATTGTGTTAAGGCAACTTTTTTTTTTTTTTTTTTTTTGGGGGGGAGGAATAAAAGGGGACAGTNACAAAAATTAAACTAAGTGTGGGAGTACACGGAATGAACAATTCTTTCATGTAGCAGGTAAAAGTAGGCAGTGGGAACAGCTTACTCAGTCTCCTGTCTTAATTGTGTTAAGGCAACTTTTTTTTTTTTTTTTTTGGTGGGGAAGGAATCAAAGTGGACATGTGAATGTATAGGCCCCTTCAAGCTTTGAATAGCTATGATTACCCAAATATTGCAATAAAAAGTGTCTTTTTGCTGGGAAGGAGGTGTCTGAGACATGCATTGGGGTAAGGAAAAGAGTCCACTAATGCATATTTATCTTTATTTATAAAGCTGAAGTTCCCCACCCACCCTGGGACAACAGACATATCTTTCTTTTTTCCTCATTGTCTTCCCCATATAGTAACTTCTGCAGAATATGGGAGCATGCTATGGATTCAGGGGATTGCTGTCAGTCAGGAGGAAACTGAAATCTGTTCCAGGCTCATGTTCAGTTGGTTTTTTACCCCTGCAAACAAGAGAACCCATGCTGTGAGCTCTAATGGGAGGTAGGATTACTCTGCTTCTGTTACTAGTGATGGATCAAGACAGCCTTATTCTGAACAAGCAGAGTTTTGACTCCCTTCTTTGCCTACATCATGTGACATGCATTTTAGATTTCTTAATAAAGTCCATGTAATTCTAGATAGGGATTCCCTTGTTCTGGAGTTCAGTGCATTAGGGCCAAACTGCCATTTCCCTGGTTTTCAATAAAGGAGCTGACTATTGGGGCCCTTTCTGTGAAAGGTAACTAGAATTTGGAAACATAAGCAGCAATGGATGCAGTGCCAAAGCATGCACTGGGTTAGTCAGACATCCTTTGGAGTGCTGTCATACTGCTGGCTCCTTTGGAGCATTAAACAATACTCACATTTTCCCCAAAGAGAAATGGAACCAAGGGGTTAAGTAACTTCTGATGGGGGGAGGGACAGGCAGCATGTGCCAGGAGTCTAATAGAAGCCTCTCTTTCTGTCTGAAGGAGGATATCAATTCAAGTGATGCATTTACCTCAAAAACAGACGTGCTCCTGTCACTCCTTGCAGCGTGGCTTTATCTCCTTCCACTAACAGCATCGTACCTTCCCGCAAGCCCTGGTGGAGGTGGAAACATTTAAAATTATTTTCAAGCTATGTGAAAGGGTAGAATGCTTGTCACAAGCAGGCCAGTCTCAGTGGCACCATGATTACAGACTAAACCTCCTCGCTTACCCAACAAAGAGGTAAAGACAAAAATAGGTGAGTTATATCATTTTAGAAGTTGATTTTCTTGTTTATTTCAGTTTTCACTCTTAAAGAAGAAACCATTAAGGAGGAGAGGAAACTGTTTTTTCCCACAGTTATTCTTAGATCCAGTTTGGGCTGAGCAACAGCCAGCTGGGTTTGTTAGTGCACAAACTTTATACTACAAGATCAAACACAGGGACAGGAAACATAGAGGTCCCACTTCCCCAGACAGACGTAATGATATTACATATATACTACTGAATGTGCAAATTCAGAAACTGTATTGCAGAGATGAAAGTTGAAAGTATCTGCAAAAAGATTAAGGGGGAGTTTTGTACCATCTGCATGCACACCACCCCCAACACCAAATACATGGTGGCCAGTGACTGGGAAGATCAGAGCTGCCTAAAATAGTGTTGAGCAACACTAACAGGAGTATGCATTTCATTGCCCCTAATCCATTTTCTACAATGAGCAATATCCAAGGCTCAAGCTCTTAGCAAGAATACAATTAGCATTCCAATCCATGGTTTTGTAAGTCTTGACAGGCGAGGAACCCACACTGAGAGCTAGCATGAATGCACTTAAAATGTTTATCATGCTACAGCTTCCTGCTGGAGAACTGCTACTCACCAGAACTGGAGGGGTGTTTGGTTCTTCATGATACTGGCGGATTCTTTCCTCTCTTGTCTCCTGCAATAATGAGCACAGATCTAGCTTCCCAGGCCATAAAGTAGGACTTGGAGCTATCCAGGCAACATGACATCAAATAATTTCATAACATTAAACAAAGCAGGCACTTCCCCTCAAGCAGAATGGGATGGCAGGATTGACTCTTAATAGATGTGTTTTACCTTTCATCATTAGCAGTAATTTGCTGCAGGTTGATCAAACAGAACTCATACAATCCTAACTCTGAAAAGCCTTAAAACTTACTTCCACTCAATTCATCCTTGTTTTTTTTTTTTTAATTAGTACTATCTCTTTGAGCAAAGATAGTACTAATACTACCAGGAAGTGGTAGAAGCAAATGCCTGAGGTGCCACCTTTGTGAAAGAGAGTAGTGAATCATGGATTTTCAGTGATTAAGTATTTGCTTGTTTGTCTTCAAGTAGGTATCACACTGAAAAATTTCCTTCTATAAACAGCTCTGTCATGTTTCCTCAGGTTTGCTGCTGAACTGAGCAACAGTAAAGAAATAAAAACATAGGAACACAGCAGGGACTTGTTACAGCACAGGCTTCCAGCCTCATCTGAGAGAAAGAGCAGAAGTTATTTATAGGGAGAAGACTGCCTGCTTATCTAGTGACAAACTGATAAAATGAATACGTACAACTTCATCTAAATTCTAGAAGCACACCCATCTCTTCACCCATCTAGAAGCATCCAACATCTCTTCATTGTTCCCTAACTCTTAATACTTCCTCTAACCATGGACTTTTGATTACAAGGAGGAAAGTATTTAGCTTGTTAAAAGCTGCAAGACACAGATTGTTCCCTGAGGAATTAGCTGACATGCTATTTCAAGAAGGAGCTCCTCCCCACTGTATGGAAATCTGTCTTTGTGCTTGATGGCTGAAGTGTTTTTCTTTCAGCTATACCAGTGCATGTGCTTGCTCTGTACTGGACATTACAGGCTGTGCTCCCTGAGAGGACACCAGTGCCCAGGTATTTTCTTACACAACAACTGTTTGAATCTCAAGATCTCCCTGTTTTGATTGTTTCTTCAGACCTTTAGATATTTAAGCCTCTTAATCTATGTTTAAGTTAGGTCTTCCCAAGCAGCAGGTAAGACAGAACTTTCCAGAACCACAATGTTTTGCATCTTAACATTTCAGGTGTATATATATATTTTTTTTTTTTTTAATTTCCCCCATTCCATGTCAGATATATCAAGCATTTCAACAGTATTTCAGACATTGCAGAGCTTCTGTTTGTGAAAAACACTTTGTTCAGTAATACTGTTGCCAACTCCTCTTCCCAAGCAAAATTAAGTTTTAGGAGGAAGTGAAGTGTTACTGCCTCATTGGCATTTCCAGTTTCTCTAGGGAGCAGCTGTTTGACGTTCTCTAGCTTTGTAAGGCCTCAAAAATGCACACTATTTTTACTCCTCCACACCCTGGTTACTGTGCTAGTTCTGGTGTGCTTTACTTACACCCATGTGGGTTCTTTTGATGTCTGGGTCCAGGTAGTGGGGGTTAATATTAAAAGGAACTAATCCTAGAGCCTGCAGGGAAGGTGGATAAACAATTGGCATGTCATTGGTGGTGTTGATGCTGACAGTAGCAACGTTGGTTCCTGCGCTGGATCCCATGTAAGGAATCCCATCCTGAAAGACAAAAGCAATGATCAGTCTGCAGTACCACAACTCAACTAGGAACTCAATTTTATAGCATCTTCTATCAATCTCAGAAACCCATCAGTCAGATCAGACTTAGTCCTTCCAGCTCCTCTCACTGCTAACTTTACAGGTGAAAAGCAGAACAAGAATTCAGGTTCTGAGGTGGGAAGTAACTTCTCTGTGTCAGAGAACTAACTGCTACCTGCCCTGTACTCACAACTCTGTGACCCCCCCAAGAGAGAACTTACCAGGCTGTCAGTGCATGTTGGACTTTGCTATTAAGAGGAGAGACTTGCCTCTATTGCAGTTACAGGAAATAATCTGAACTGGCTTTTAACTAGGTTCTGGAGAGAGCAGGCCATTGAAAGCTCAGTACAGCTGACCAGAACCATGACCAGTTCAGCACTGTTTAGCTATTTGTACTGAGTACTGTGCTGTACATAGAAGAATACCATACAAATATGCAAGTATACAGGTAATGCTGAACAATTTGTAAAAACAGAGCTGTCTTGAGACAACTGGTGGTACTATAACCAAGAAGTTATCCAGACTTAACTGGCATTTGGACATTTTCTGGCTTTCATTCCCACAATAGACGATGAATTTCTATATATTAAGATAAGTCTAGCTAACCTTTATTCTTGGCAGCTGGCCTTACTGTGGCTTGTATAAATCTGCATAAAGTAATTTGCAATTCCACATTGCTAGGGAACACCTTGCTTCTGTTCGCCTCCAGAGATGGTGTAACTTTGCTGTGCCTTATGAGATTCACCAGCTGGACTGGTGCTGCTGACCAGAGGGGCTCAATGGCACTCACACCTCTCAGTTCCAAGGAGATACAAAAATTACATAATTTTCAACAGGACACTGTCTAAAAGGCATGTATGGATCCAACTTTATCACCAGTTTGTTAGCAAACAACCTGAAACATGAACACATCTATATCAACAAGCTATGAAGTGGGTATCTCAAGCTGAAAAACAGGGTTTCTGGACATAGATTAAATCCTGCACTGGTCTTTCGACTGGTATTTTGAGGGATTTACTTCTAGGGTTCTATGTAGCATTGTATATCCCAAGGTCTTGCAATCCAGCATCTAGAAAACTGCTCTAGAAAGACAGACTGCTGACCTTAAGTCTTTTCAATGACTCAATGACAGCCTTATTTGGCCATGGTTTTCAGTTCACCAGGTTGTTTGAGATGGCTTGACATCTGAAGTACATTAGAGATAAAAATGCAGAATCAGCTTGGATTTGTCTGAACAAAAGCTCATGCATCCAGCCATTCAGACTTGGCCAGAATTTGTAGTTTTACCTCAAGAACTCTCTTCCTGATCTCATGTATCAGACTGTTGTCATAAAGAGCTTTCAGAAGACGGAATGTGTTCCCACCTCCTGCAGAAAGAAAGTTCAGCTTATTTAACATACTTTCACCATCAGTTTTAATTGAAGCCTTTACAAACTTGGCAGGCACTATGAGCTCTATGCTCTATTCAGGGCAGTATCCTGCTTTGAGAAGCAGTAAAACCAGAAGCTTCAGAAGAATGGTCAGTGGGTAAGCCACAGGCATGCCCCGAGTTGTCCTTGTAAGGCTGCCACTGTCTGACAGTACTTCCAATACCCAGGACCACGGTATGAGGACTAGAACTTCTTGGCCTTGCTAAAGTGATGACACAGCTGTTATGACCATGTTTTTACACTGAGGTACTGTTCAATAATAATTTGAAATTTACTGGAGATGAAGTTCCATTAATAAATCTACTTCCCAGCCCACCACTAAATTTAGGGTCTTAGGACCCCCAATTACTGTCTTCTCTAGTTTCTGATTTCTAGGCCTAACTGCTTAATTGTTGGTCTTCAGTGCCACCTCTGAGCAGGACTAATCCAGTGCCCTATATAAACCTTCACTGGGGAGTGAGAAGTAAAACTTACCAATAAATATTGCTTCAGATTTCCTTACGGCTTCCACTGGATCACAAGATTCATGAATGCTGTCCAGCCCGTAACCTTAAATGAAAAAGTAATGACCCACCTTTGCTGGGTCCGTTTGGTGGAAGAATGGGATATGTTCAATCCCTCCCTGCCCACCTCCTCCAGCCCTGAGCCAAATGTCTCAACCAGGGAAATTGCAGAGAACTCTACAATGTAAAACAGAGCATGCATCCTACATTAGTGCAGGGCTTCAGCATCCAGCTGCACAAAAGGAAATGTTTGTTTTGTGGAGATAGGCACTCAGTGTCTAGGAGCAGAGCATTTCACTCAGCAGGTGCAGGCCAAGGCACAATATCCTGCTGAGCATTTCCAGGTAACTAGAAAATGAGGAAAAAGCTGTTAGTCCTCAGCTTGGCTGTGCTGAAGTCTGACAGGATGTGTCGCAGCTAGCATTGCTTGTGCAAATACCTGATCTGAGTATTGTTTCTGTTAAAATGTCTGAATTTGATAGATTTGCCTTGCTGGGGTTCACTGAGTACAGGAAGTGTCAAGAGACACAGAAGAACATGGGCATTTGATAGCAGCTATCTTCCTGCGAGTCAAGGAGCAAAGTGTGCTGCCCAGGCAAGTGAGTACTGGTTGTTACTACACTAGCAGGTCCAAAGTTACCCTTAACAGTGATAGATACTAGGTGGAGGTCTTGCTGTAGACTGCAGAGATCTTTGCTCCAAGCAAAGTTCAGCTGCTGTCCATCATGGAACTTGATGTGTTTTAAGTAATGGTCTTCACTTAACACCAGTGGTTGCATGGCTTGACAGAGGTTTAAGATATATGGGAAGAAATGTTCCCTTATGTGATTAGGAAGGATAAAAAGATGCCACTTAATAGTTCGGGATGAAATCTTCCTCCCTGGAGTGGGTAGAAGCGTTTGCAGAAGGATTTCTTCTGGAGGCCTCTAAAACATCTCCTTCCAGGCAGAAAGTCCGCAGCGGACTCCTGCTGCTGGCCGCCCTTGCTGCCCGTACCGCAGCAGCCCAGCCCATCCCAGCCCGTGTGCCCCGCGGGCCGCAGCGCTGCCGTCCCGGGGCGCTCCTTGTCCGCACCCAGCTCCCCGTGCCCGGTGCCGGCCCGGCAGCTCCGGGCACAGCCGGCGTGGCCGCAGCAGCCGGGCCTGCCTTACCCAGGCTTTCAAACTTCTCCCTGGCCGTGCGGGCGTAGGCGTCGCGGTCGTGTAGGGCGTAGGGGATGAACAGCACCCGCTTCACCTTCCTGGGAGAGGAGAGAGGGGAGAGAGCGGTCGGCGCGGCGGAGGCGGGGGCCGGGCGCGCTCCCGCAGCCCTGCACGGCGCTTACTGCCCGAGGAAGCTCTTGATGTGCTGCTGGCAGTGGCCCAGGTACCCCCCTCCGTGCAGGGTGGAATTAGAGATCAGCA
>VZRH01001195.1:697730-726644 GCA_013397555.1 Urocynchramus pylzowi
TGGCCCGTCCCACGGCCCCTGGGCTCGGGCGGTGCCCCCGGCCCGTGCCCCGGGGCCCGGACGGGACGTGGCAGAGGCCTGCGGGAGAGGCTGCAGGGCAGGGCGTTCCCGGGACAGCGCAGCCCCGACACTCCTCCTGCTTTAAGTGCTCTGGGAGTGAATCCTGCTTTGCAAAGGCGTGATCATTGCTCGCCTTGCGTTTTTGCAGGCCTCCAGGGCAAATCGGTGTGTAATACCGTACATTGCAAACTTGACCCTTTAAATCTTTACGCAGACATCTTTCATCTAACCAGATGAATAATCCTGGTTTAGCCGGTGGCACCAGGCACACAGTTGAGGTTTATCGGCTTAGCAGGTTTAAAGCCTGCAGATGTAGCATACCCAGCTCCTGTTTCATGTTTGTAAGTAGTGTAGTAGTATTGATGTGGAAAATTCATCTCTCCTGCTGGAAAGCTGTGAGAGCTGTATAAAATCTGAAGTTCATGTAGATTGATGCATTTCCTTTTACTCTAGGCATCTAGGCAAGCATCAGGTATCCCTGGGCTGGCTCCAACTGACGAAAAGTAAGTGGTTTCTGTCTCCACATTGATGAAGTTCAGCATTGGCAGAGGATGCTATTCATGACCAGATATCCTCTGTGTTTCTCAGGGATGGTAACCTGCCAGATATCATTGTCAGCAGCAGTTTACATGAGTTTCTTGTGAATCTTCATGAGAAATATGGGCCACTGGTCTCCTTCTGGTTTGGAAGGCGTCTTGTTGTCAGCCTTGGCTCCATCGATCTCCTGAAACAACATGTTAACCCCAACCGGTTGTGTAAGTGTCTTTTACAGTGTCTTTTGAGTCCATTTGTTCTGGCCTCACTGGGCATCAAGGGAAGGGTGTCAAAGGAAGTTGGGGTTTCATTCTACATTGAAAGAAAATGAGACTTTGTAGCTAATTTGGTGGTTCAGGAATGACTTTGGTCCTGCTTACTGGACTTGACTGTCAGTGACCAAGGGTTACTGCTGTCCAGTAGCCATCAAGAAATCATGTATCTTTTATGTATCTTTTACGCCAAACTTCTCTTTTACTATCTCTCTGCAGGCAAACGTTCAGGAAAAGCATCATGCTCATTAGTCACTTGATAGAGCAAGGTGAACATCCTGTAGCCATTTGGCATACATTTTAAAAGCAGTTTGAAATACAATTTAGGAGGGTAAACTTTGCTAAATTAAGTCTGAAAACAGCTCTGCTAGTTTATGATAACTGCCTTGTATGGTTCAGCATGGAGGTTTTTCAAATTATTATTTGGAAAAGTTCTTTACATTTCATGTTTCTTTTGGTGTATAGAGTTTTGTGGTGAAAACCTTTAAGGATCTTCCAGCCTTGGAAGTGGATGGTGGTGCTGGTAGCTGAGTTGGCCTTAGTCTTAGTCATGGGAGAGTATTTTAATTTATGGCCTAAGCCTCTTAGGTGGGCATTTTACTTCCTAAGGCTATCACACTTGATAACTCAGTTGGTGTTTGCGTTTAATCTCTTGCTTTGCCAGTTTTTGTCTTATGAGGTTGGCGGAGGTGCTGGGTGCACACCTCTGACCTGATCCTGTAGGCTGTCTTTAGGCACAGGCAGATAGCTGAGCTCACTTCATGCTGGGGTCGTGAGGGGTAAGCTTCATGTACAGTTGCCTGACAGAATCAAAAAAAGAAATGGTGACAATCTGGGAAAGGAGTGGGAGTTAACGAGGATCAGCAAGACACAGTGGATAACGATGACACTCCAGAAGGTGGAAAACCACCCTGAAAGATCTGAATGCTCTCAAGTATGTTTGGGGGAAATTAAGCAGACAGTCACTTTCTCAAAGCTCAGAGAAGTGGTGACAGGCCCCTGCACAGGCAAGTTCTCATAAATGTTCTGAATTTGGGAGGATGTGAGTATTGGAGAAAGAGAAATACAGTGCCTGGACTTAAGTGCAGGAAATTAGGAGACCTAGGCAGCTACAGACTAGCCGAGTATCCTGCCATGCCAAGGGCTAAACATGTTTTTTTTTAAGGATGGGGGATAAATAAGAAATGCACATTGTACTTTGATAATTAGATTTTTAGACAAGTAAAGTGATAAAACTGTGTTTGTGTCAGGGATTCAGTTCAGAATTTGCTTGGATACTGGTAAATACTGGTACTTGAAAGAGGGATCAAGGCTAGATTGTCTTGGAAAAGTGAAATGCAGTGTTGGGGACAAGAAATACTCCATCTGATGTTAGTGTTCTACTCTGATGGTATTATTCTGGAACCCTTTGTTGGCACAGGGCAGCAGAGTGAGATGGATATCCCTGAGGGCTGGGATAGCAGAAACTGGAACAGGAAGAGAAAAAGTGGGCTGCATGAATTGCCTGTGGGATGACATGGCCATGGAAAAAAAAAGGATATATTGAGTCATGGATTTTCTGTAAAGAGAGGACTTTTGCACAAAATGAGCATGAGGCAGACCTGGAGTCCTGTGTGTGGCTCTAACCTCTATACTCAAGCATGATTTTGAGTAAAGAAAGTGTAAATAAAGGCTGCCAGTGCTCTCAGAGGAGTGGGAAGCATGTCATGCAGGAGAAGCCAGGGAAAGTGTGTTCAGCCCAGACTAAGAAAAAGCTTCTGAGAGGACCTCATGAAGGCAACAAGCTTGAGAAGGAAGGTTGTTACTATCTCAGAGCTGGAAGAGCAGCAATATTAGTTGTATCACTGCTTTCCTTTTAGCGCTGATGCTTGCCAGATGTACTCAAACTTTATTAGAGGTGAGGAATCTTACAGGTTATGTTTCCTGAAGCACTGAGGTATAAACAGAGCTGAGTAGCTGTAGCAAAGCCCTTCCTGTACCCTTTCTTGGTGAGTGGGAACAGGGGTTATAGTAGGTCTCAGCCACAAACTGGCTCTGGGCAGCTTGAAGTTTTACTGGAGATGTGGTCTTGCCCATATCTCTGCTCTGCACACAGTGCTGTGGGACAGGAGACAGCCCACAGTGTATTATTATATCCAACTCCTGACTCTTCAGCCCCACTTCAAAACCCATGCCATGTGACTCTTCCTCAGTCAGCTGGAGTGCCTGAGGCCACCATCCATTTTCATGGATACCTGACATTTGGTTTCCAAGGTTGAGATACAGGATTTGGCTCCAAGTATCAGACAAAGGTTTCTCTCATCTCATATGTGTGTCACAGGTATGGCCAAACTTCTTGGAGACAGAGAGAGAGGTACAGATAATGCATTGCTCATCAAAGCCTTGAAGCTGGACTGATTGGATTCATAGTTATAAACATTTCCAATGCCAGGAGACTCTTTTTCCTTAGGCTTCAAGCAGTGTTTGAAATTGGTATGTTTTGATGGCCTCTTAAAGCTTGGTTGAGATTAATTTGCATGGGGAATTCAAAGGAAGTTAAACTTTGCAGCTGGTACTGGTGATTCCCCTGAGTGGCTCTAGGGAAGCAGTTCAGGCCTACAAACAATGTGGATATGAAGAGGGTGGACTAATTCAGGATTGCCAGGAGCAGGGGGTTCAGAGACCAGCTTGGAAAATTCTCCTGAGTTGATGTTGCTTTTTTGGTTGGAGCAATGAACCTGAAGCACACTGAAGGCTGGAGATGGAGCTATGGGTCCTGGCCTGTCTGAGCAGGACTTCATTGCTGTTCTGTGGGCATTTTACCGTGCAGGTTCAGAGGTCCTTTCTAACTCTGATGTTCACTTGTGCTCGATCTCAGTTAGATCTTTTCTTTGTATTTACTTGCAGTGGTGTCCAGGACAGCACTCTGAGGTTTTTGGGATGGGGAGATTTCCATGTCAGTGAAAAGAACAAAATTTTGATATGTGTCAATAGGAGGGGTGAAAATGTAACCCTGGAGATGTTTTCAAGACAAGGCCGAAGGATGAAGTCTGTGCAAGTGCTGGCAGAGCAGAGCTCTCTCTAGAGGCAGTCACTAGCCTCCCACAGAGTGCAGAAATAGCCCTTTCCCAAACAGCAGGAGGCAGAGCCAGCCCTCAGCAAAAGGGCAGCCCGGGCTCTGCAGCCCTGAGTGCACAACAGTGAGTGTGTATTGGTGGTGTGGGATTGCCACTTCAGTCTAGTGACATTGGGAGAAAAAAACCCAGAGCCCATGGCTAATCCAGCAGTTTTCTTTCATATGCAGCAGGAAAACTTTCCCGTTTCAGCAGGCACTGCTTCTAAGCATCCTCCAGCCTCTCTAGATGCCTCTGCTTGCCAGATTTTCTGTGTGGGCTTTGCCACCTACCATGTGTCTTCCTGGCTACCCAGTATTGTGCCTGGCTGTGCCAGTGCCAGTCAGCAGGGATCTGTGGCATCAATAGCAGCTCCGTGACAAAGTACCTTGGAGGAGGAATTGTCAGCAGCAGCTAGAGGCACATAACAGCCTGCACCACGTGGAGAGCTGCAGGTACCATCTGCTCTGCCAAAAGACACATACTCGTGCTCCTTGTCATTCAAAGTGGGAAAGAGGGTGAGATGCAGAGCTTAAAAACATTGGAAGGGAAAAGATGTGAGAGAAAAACATTTGGGAAGGATTACCATATTCATGCCTCTGGCCTCGTTAGCTTCTTTTATGTCTTTAGGTAGTAAGTCCTCTGCAGGTGGGAATTTTCTCTTCTTGTAAGTTTGCCTGGTAGCATAATGAGGCCCCAGTCTCTGTGGGGAATCCTAGATACTTCCACAGCTGGTAAAGTCATATGTGTCTAGCCCAGCCTTGATGTTTTCTGATGCCTCAGAGGTTTCACTCTCCATCTGGGAGAAATAACAGACTGTGATAAACAGTGACAATATCCTTCTTGAAAGCCCTGATTGCTGCTTCCAAATAGCTCCTTAAAGATTCTGTCAGTTCCACAAGACACACTAAAAGGTTTACAGAAAGGGAAAAACATATGCCATGCTGTATTGCACAGTTTTGCATTGACACCTAATATCCTTCAGCAAATTTATTAAATAGAGGTCCTTGGTGGTGAAATTCAGAGTTAAAAATCCAACTGAAATGAGTCATGGATTGGGAGGTGACGTGGTTTTGTCTAGTTTGTACACTCATGCAAGTGTTTGCATGGAAGGATCAAAGATGGAAAGAAGGTGATTAGCAGTAGAAAGCATTCTATAGCTTAGCAGGGTATGGTTTTCTGTGGGAGCTTCAGAGCTTCTGTGCTGGAGGCAGCCCTGGCAGACAAGTAGGTGCTAGTTTGGGAAGAGCTCCTCAGCAGGGAACTCAGTGCCCAAAAGAGAAATCACGCAGGAGCAGCAGGGTATCAAACAAAGTTTGCTGGGTCTGTGATGCAAGGGAGGGAGTGCTGAGAGCAACCTCTGGCTAAGTGTGTCATGAGCTGCTATGTCCTGAGTGCATAGCCATGTTCAGGGCAGGAGGGCACACCAGGTGTGAAGGGGAGTGTGCTAAAGAGGCTGCAGGTCAGGCTGGAGGAGAAGGGGAAAGACCATGCCACACTCACTCTTGTCACCAAGTCAATGGCACAACCAGCTGGGAACTGGCAAACAGGGAACAAGCTCTGAAGGCATTTTTACTAAAGAGTAGAGCCAGTAGGCCAACTCTGCATGGGGAGCAGATCACAGGATGGAAATTAGCCCCAGAAAAAAGACTTTGTGAGGTACCAGCCCACACTGAGAAAGAGAAACCTGACACCCCAAAGAGACTGTTGTAGGGGAAGGAGCCACACCTTGCTCACTGCCCAGAAGCAGCAGTATCCAGTTAAAGAGGCTGCTGTTTTAATCAGCCCTGTGTAGTGTGACTTTTGAATGGTGTTTCCTCTGTTTGCTTTCAGTGGATCCCTTTGAGACAATGCTGAAATCCCTCTTGAGGTACCAGTCCAGCCTGAATGGGAATACAGGGGAGAGCCACATGAGGAGAAAACTGTATGAGAACGGTGTGACCAAGTCCTTGCAAAGTAACGTTGCTCTCATCCAGAAGGTAACTGCCTTTGTACAGCAGAGAAGCCCTGTGTGGCTCACAGGGGAAGGTTTAGTGAGAATGATCACTAGGATAAAGGACCTGCATTCCAATTAGTGCTGGGGCTGTAAGCATCTGAGATAGCAAACAGCTCTGCCTTTCATGGTGTGAATACTTAGCTCCAGTGGGTTGGGGGAAGGGCTGAGCTTGCTTAATTTTTATGCCAAGATACCAGATGTAATTAAAGATACTGGAGCACCTGGATTCTAGAGATATTTCCCAGGACAGAAGGATGGAGCAGGGAACCAGCTTTTGAACCCACAAAGAGGTGATGTTGATTTAGTCCAGCAGCCAGAATATGATCTGTTTTTCTATTCTGGAGCTGTCTGTATTAAAGGGTTTAAGGTTTCTTTTGTGACAGAGGGAACAAGAGAGGAGGGTAGGGTTGCCTTGTTAGGGGAGAGCCTTGAATGAAGCAGAAGATTGGAGGCTAAAATGTTACTGTTTAACAATGGAAAGAAACCTGAAAAGAGTTTAGCATTATTTCATAGCCATGGAAGTGTGGTCTGCCTTAGGAAGTGGGTGGGAATGTGTCCAGGGTGTGTTTGGTAAATAGACTGCTGGTGTTACTGCTAACTAATGGTTCATTCCCTCTCAAGCTGTCAGAAGAGCTGCTGGCCAAATGGCTGTCTCTCCCCGAGGCACAACATGTGCCACTCTGCCAGCACATGCTGGGCTTTGCCATGAAGTCTGTCACACAGACAGCTATGGGCAGCAGCTTTGAAGATGACCGGGAAGTCATCCGATTCCGCAGGCACCACGATGCAGTAAGTGTCCTGAAGAGCCAGGAAATCTCCTATTAAATTTTTCCAAACTGAAAACACAGGGCTTGTATCTGTGTACAGTTTAGTACAAGCTACTGCTGAGACTTTAAAGTATGAGCTTGAGGGGTCTGTCTCACTTGTCCCAAGCTGAAACTGTTAGAAAGATCCTACTGCTGATCCTGCTGTCATTAGTCTGAGATGTTTCTAAAGGATCCATGGGGATCAGGAACCCAGATCCAATGGCAGTTGGGAGGTCTTTGGTACCTAAGTCAGTTAAGCTCTGTTGGGACTGCCAGTGGAATTTCTCCCTTTCGAAGATCTTCTGAAGGCTCTGTGGCATTGTGGAGAAAGGAAAATCTTAGGAGATCTCACCTGTATCTACATGTGGGGACGTTAAACATGCTGGTGATAGGGTGGGAAACAAACAGTTCCATCTCCCATTTAAGATCCCCATAGCTTTTTTCCTACAGTTGTAATTACAGTTTAATTTCAGCTTAATTCCAGCTGTCATAGACATAGTGTCTGAAATGGGATGTGGTGTCCTAAAGAGACCAATTCCATATTGACAGGAAGTCCTAATCTTATATGGTGTTTTCATTTTCCTGAGTAGGGAAGACTAGAATAGTCACAGCAGTCTCAGCCTGTGGTTAAGTGATAGTGCTGTTCTCTCTGCCCTTCTTCCAGATCTGGTCAGAGATTGGAAAAGGTTTCTTGGATGGGTCTCTTGACAAAAACATGACTAGGAAGAAGCACTACGAAGATGGTAGGTTTGTCCCAAAATTACGGTTTTCCTCCCACCCTAATTAATACTTAGGAGTAAGCTAGCATGTGAAAGCACTTCATTTGCCCAGTTGTCTTGGCTTTTCTTCAGAGTTGCTCATCATGCCATAAGCTACCAGATACATTGTACTTATTCTCAGATTAGATCATTGTTTTGGAGTTGAATGGCAAGCTGCCTTTATGTGAGAAGTTGTAGAACTAGAACTCTAGTTCCAGATCTAATTCTAGAGTCTGTCCAGTCTGGAGAGTGACAGAGGGGAAGAATCAGGGTGTGCTTCCTCCCTTACTGTTCTGTTCCCTGGTGTCCACTTTTGACCTCTCTTGGAGGCAAGCAGCTGTGCTAGGTGGAGACAGATGGAGCCTCTGGATTTGGCCCATATGGGCATTCAAATGATGCACCATCTGGGGCCTGTACTGCCAGATGGTCACTCACAGGCTGGAAGACACAGGTGCCGAGGTGCTGCTTTGTTGGATACACCATCAGATAGCCTCTGATGTGCTCTTACAAGATAACATGATTTTCAGGTCTGTTAGAGCAGTACTTTTGTTTCTAATATATTTTAAAGTAAGTTATTTCAATTTTAGGTTGTCTTATCTTTTTTGTTCTTAATAATTAAACCATTTCAGTATTGATTGATAAGACACTAAACTAGAGTAGATTGTATCTGGAACTAAAGTTTTGCTTGTAAATCCTCCAAACCCAGTGTTTCCTTCTTTACGCTTCTGGTTCTGTGGGTTTCAGAACCTGAGGATAACTTCTGCCCCATTGAAATGCATTCCTCCCATGGTCATTCTCTTCCTGAGCTGTAGTATGATGATGCATGAGGACACAATTTCACAAACTCCAGATAGTGAGCCTTGGTGTTTGGGTGTTGCTGGCCTTCCTACACAGAGACAAGGAAGGAAGGTAATTCTAAGACAAAGGAACTGAACTGGGCCTTGATAAATGGAGTTTCATACCCAAATTTTACTCCCATGTTTCTTGGATAGTCCTCAATAGGTCATTTAAGCCAAACATGCAGTGGTGTCTAGGTCCCTAACTTCCCCTGGTTCCCACAGCAGCCACCAGGAGTTAGGCACTCACATATCTTCAGATGTGTGGACTCTGTGCCAAAACCCTCTCATGTTTCCCCCCCGTTCCTCTCTCTGTGTCTGCAGACTCTTTAGCACAGAGCCATCCTCTTGCAGCCTGCCTGTAGAACCCCTGGCCAGAGGGGTTCCATCAGTCCTGGTGCTGTAGTAAATGCAGCTCTGCAGGTCATGTAACCAGAGTTATGTGGCTCATATGTGTTTTTGTGGGGGCTGATGAAAATACATTCTCTGATGGTTCGACAGCGTTACTTGTCTTCCTCTTGTGTGATTTCAGCTCACAGAGTATACACCTTGGTTATAGCTGTAAAGATGGCTTTTTATAGGCAGCCTCTGTTATTTGGTTCCTGCCTTTTCAGCTAAATTGGGGATACTGCCTTCCAAATTGACAGTAACATGTAACAGAGGCTGCTTCTGTAAGTGAGCCCAGCAGGGACAGCTGGTCTGAAAATCTGCTTGGGAAGATGAATTTGCTTCTCTGCAGCACCAGGATGACCAGGTTTTAAAATAAACATTTCTTTTTTCTTCCAAAGCTCTGGTGGAGATGGAATCCATCTTAAGGAAGGTTGCAAAGGAGCGCCGAGGCAGATCATTCAACAGGCATGTCTTCATAGACACCTTGCTGCAGGGGAACCTGAGTGACCAGCAGGTCTGTGCAGCTGTTACCTCCTTACACAGTAATGGAGTTTTGCCAGATGGGCAATTCATTACATTGTAGCTTTGATTAATATCAGTTCTTGCATCTTAGCTTAGATTCTTTACCAAAGCAGGGCTTCTGCTTCGTTTTTTCCAGTCCTGCAATGTTTGATTGCGTTAGACTTTGGTAGATTTCCTTGCCACTGCTTCATAGCTATTTTTATAAACCAGAAGTATGTTAATATTAAGCATGTCTTGTGCAATTCCTGTGTATTTCCTGCTCTCTGCACTAAAGGGATTTAATGTGCTTGAGTGGAGAGTGTGCCACTTCTTTATTCTCTTTACAGTCTTATGAACTTCATTCCCTGAAGTAGATTTTCTCTCCTAGATTCTGGAAGATACAATGATTTTCTCTTTGGCAGGATGTGTAATCACCGCTAACTGTAAGTACAGTAACTGTAGGTAGCTTCCCATCCTTGCACTCAGCTGCCAAAAACTGTGTGTGGTGACGTGAGACTTACCCTAGGCTAATAAAAAATTGTATTAATCATTCTTTCTCCTGAACTACAGACATATAGAAGAAGCTAATTTTTACATCAGACTGTTGACACAGACTCGCAGTTAGTGAGCTGAACCTAAGCTGTGTTTGACAACCTTTCCAGTGTTATGGTGAACCTTAGAATTTGTCCTCATTGCTTTTTGCTTGCATTCTTAACCCCAGACAACTGATGCTAAATTTGATGAAGAAAAACACCAAAATAAATAAGCTACAAAGATCATGTTGTAAAATAGGTTCAGACACATAGGAAGAAAGAGTGCTAGCAACTGTCTGGGTGCTTTGAATTTCTGGAGGATAGGTATGTTCCATGTGTGGAGGACTTTGAAAGAAGCTACTCTGGGATTTATGGAAAGATTATGAAAAAAACCCAAGCAAATAAAAATACAAACTGAAGCTGTGTAAAATACCTTATGATAAAGGGATGATTATCTGGCCTTGTACCTCAGCCAATAGGGCTGGGACTCCAAAGAAAACCTCCAAGATGCATCTAGGTGTTAAAGAATGGGAAGTAGATCAGACAACTATGGTAATACTCTCCAGAGAATATCCTCTCCAGGAAGACTTTGATGTTAAGGGGCTTGAATCCACATGGATTCACAGAAACAGAATATTCTGAGTTGGAAGGATCATCGAGTCCAAGATTACAGATAGTTCTCATGAATAGACATTTTTGAGAGCTAGAAGCATTTCCTTGTAGCTTTAGGGAAACTGCATCCTACACACGTATTTCTTATGCAAGGTTTTTTTCTCACTCTGCATTTGAAGATAATCTCAAGTACCTCAAAAAATATATGTAGGGGGACAAGTGCTGGCCAACATCTGCTGGCCAACATCTCCAGGCATTGGCTGTCTGGAGCACTTGCCTGAGATGTGCTAGGGAAGACCCTCTAATAAAGGAATTTTCTAAAGCTTTGAACAAACCAGACTTTTCATTCGCATGGTTGGTGTAATAGCCCTGATTCCCCTGGGTTTGCTGGGCTGTGTGGTCCCTCTGCCAGAGCTGTGGGGCTGAGTGCTTTAGTGTCCTGCAAAGCTCCTCATAGCATCAGAAAGAGAATTTTAGCTTGCAGGGCCTCTTGTTACACAGGAGTTCAGCCTCTGTTCCTACCCCTGAATACAGAATCAGCACAGTCTGCTGTGAACAGAGGCCACCTTTTTTTTTAGGCCAAAAAGTAATGTTGAATATATAGGAAGTAAGAAAACTGAATGCCATTTGTAAAGGATTGAATTTTCTGGGTCCAGTCTTGTCTTGATTCCTTCTCCAGTGTGCACCTGGGCAGTCTATTTCCTGACAACCTCAGAAGATGTTCAGCAGAATCTGTACAAGGAGGTGGACCGTGTTCTGGGGAAGGGACTGATTACACATGAGAAAATGGAGCAGCTCAGGTGGGTCCTATAGAAGTAGTGCAGAGGAAGGCTGTGTCATGTGGTGGGCACAGGCATTTCATGTGGTGGGCACAGGCATTTCTCCTGGCCTAGTGCACTAGCCTGCACTAGGCCAGGAGAAGGTATCCAAAAGCTTTTTTCTTTCTGGAAGTGATCAAACCACAAGATGACTTGCAACATAGAGAGAATCTGCTGGCATTCCAGACACAGGGACCAAGGTGCTCACTTTAGGGTGTCTGTAGGAAACTCACTTTAGGTTCATCAGCAGAGGAAAAGCACAGAATCAGTGCCCTGGCTGCCAGGTCAAAATTTTTGCTCACTGTCTTGTTTGGTTTCTGTTCTAGTTTTCCAGAAGTAGTAGAAGTAATCAGTCATTTTTATGGTTGGATATAGAGATATTTAGAGAGAAAGCATGGACCAATCTTTTCAAAGGGCTGCAAGTAATGATGACTGGTCAACAGTGTGCCTTTGTGTTTTCTGCATTTGTTATGTTGGTGCAACCCGGAGCATTTTGTATTTGGACTAGTGTTAGGGTTTCGGGAAGGGAATATGGGGTGTGTGGTTTTCTTGCTGCTTCTTGTATGGGTGAGAGGTATAGGAAGAGGGCTGGTGTGTTTATGCATTTTAGCAGATTTAGTTTGGTTTAAAATCTGAAATAAGAGGTATTCCAATAACCTTCTGTAAAAGCTGTTAATGAGATTTAATGCTTCTTACAAGATGTTGGGACTCCTTGCCAGAAAAAAAAAGAAGTGCCTCTAATAAATTAGTTGACTCCACTCTGCTTGCTGCCACAAGGATGTGGACAAGCTTCTCTCTGAGAATTACACTAACCAAGGGTTACTGGCTGCAGGTACTGTCGGCAAGTCCTGTGTGAGACAGTGCGGACAGCAAAGCTCACTCCCATTGCTGCACAGCTGCAGGAGCTGGAGGGCAGAGTCGACCAACATACTATCCCCAAAGAGGTAGGGCAGTGCTGGGAGCACTAGGCCACTCTCCTTTCCTGGAGGGGAATTTGCTGTTTCTTCTTCTTCCAGACCAGGGAAGACCATTTCTTCTGACAGTGTTGAACCTAAGCAGGTGCTCTGTTATCTGAAAGTACAGTTTAGCTCAAAGTTTGCCTGCACTTCCTCTGTGGGAGAGGCTCTGCAAATTCATGTTCTCTTGCTGAGCAAATTTGCTTCTGCTTCTTGGATGAGTAAGCTTTTGAAGGGGCCTATGGACTTTGTTATGCATAAAGAGCATTGTTTCAGGCTTCATCATATCACTCATCATATCACCTTCCCTTCCAGAGAGTAAAGTAGTCCATACATACATCTCAGCAAGCGTAGAGAAATGGGGTCACACCCTCTGTAACCACCAACAATTGCAGCATGATTCTTAGAAGTTAAAATCCTAACATCTGGGCATGGATTATGAAAATCTGTAGATGAATACTGCATAATTGTATTTTTAATCCACCTAAATATGAGTAGTCTACAGAATAATCATCATCCAGTAGAGCTGTTAAGAGGTGTCTTTAATTGTGCATTTCCTTCCACACTGATGTGTTGTAATTCTCTTTGCAGACACTTGTGCTTTATGCTCTTGGTGTGATGCTGCAGGATAGTTCATCTTGGCCATCACCATACAAGTATGTAGAATTGACTTCAATTGCAACAAATTCCTTTGCTTTGTTAAATTAGATCCTGCAGCACAGCCTTTTATGCTGCAGGGCCTGCCTTAAGCAGATTCTGGAGATGAAAGGGAGTCTGTAAGAAAATCAGTTTATGAACGTCTGAGTTTGTTTGTCTCCATGGGCATGGCTATGGGGCAATTAAGTCAGGTTCCTCCGATGCTCCAGTCTGTGTGTGTGCATGTATGTGTTAGGGTTTAGTAAAAACTTTTTTGTGCATATACACAGAGCTTCCCTGGCTAATGCTGGTAACTTCTGTTAAAGGTTTTCTATGAAACAGTGACTTGAATGGCTTTGGAATCACTGCTCGTCATCATGAAACAATGGTGCAAGGGAGGAAATATCAGTCTGAAGTTGTGGGTTTCTAGGGTGAAGGGAAATGCTGCCTCAGTATTTCAGTCTGTGAAGTGGATCTAGGCCATTGTTTTGGAGGTTAAAGAAAAAAATCGCTGTAGCTTCCTGTGGCCTCCAGGTGGCAAATATTAACCTGTATCTGATTTACTTCACTTGGGCTGCAAAAAATGTGGGTCAGTTATTCTAGACAGAGAGAACAGACAGCTGAGATTTAGGAGAAAGAATAGAGCCTTTAGAACAGCACTTGTCCTCTCCTGCAATTACACTTTTTAGAAAGGGATCAGGCATTGATGCACCAGCCTATGAGCACCTTGCCAGGGATTACCTCCCAAGGTAGGGAGGTAGGTAGGTGTTCAGGTTTGCTGAGACCCCATGGGATCAACAATGAGGACTGCTATGAACATTGTATGTTTGTTTCAGGGAGGCTGGGGTTGAGGTTTAGCTTGAGGTAGATGAAGATTTCCATGACAGAAGTAGGAGACCAGCTCTGTGTGATCCTTTCCCCCACCTACTGTACAAAAACACTGTTTGCCTTCCCTGTTTTTTTGCTAGGCAGGTGCATTTTCTCTTCTATTACAAAATCTGTAATTTTCGCTTTAGTTCAGAGGAAATGTAAGTTTGATGCTGCTTTTCCTAAGGATCAGCACCCACATGCCCTTTCACCTTGTTAGAAGCAGACCTTGGATGTTTAAGCAGGGAAGTAAGTGAAGGCTTGAAGCATTTAGCAGAAAGGTTTAAAAGAACCGTCTTCTGTCCATCAAATTTTGTGTTTGGAGGGGGGGGTTAAAATTTAAATTGAATGGTTTTTTATTAGTTTCCCTTGTTTTAACTCATGCCAGCCCTGGATAATAGTTTTCTCATAGCCTCTACCATCCTAAAGCTGGAAACCATTTTTCTCACTTCATTGAGTCACTGGCTTCCCTCCCCCAGCCCATACACATACACGTACACACACCAGCTACTTGAAGAGGATGGTGAGGGGCAAGGAAAAAAGGGAAATATTTTTGGAAGTGAAAAAGGAAGGGACTCAGAGAGGCAGAGAGAAAGAGAGGGGGGAAGAGAGAGAGACAAATGAGATTCATGTGCCCTGGAGAGGAATAGAGAGCAGGTAACAGCATCAGCTCAGCTGTGTACTGCACATTGGTTCCAGCCCTGTTTCACGCTACCTCAGTTTGTCAGCATTTTGACCAAGATGGGACACAGCTGACCAGCTGGGAACATTGATGGAATGGATGGATGCACAATTGCCTTCATACATTTGTGTGGAATGACCCAGAGAGAACAAATTAGTGAGATTCTCTATTTCATTTCCAGTTTCTAACTTGTGTGTGTGTGCATGTTTCTGGGGAAAGGATGCTGTACCTGCTCAGAAAACCCTAATGTGTTTCATCTTTTATAGGTTTGACCCAGACAGATTCAATGAGGAATTAGCCATGAAAAACCTCTCCTTGTTGGGTTTCTCAGGAAGCCAGGAGTGCCCAGAGTTGAGGTGAGCATGGGGAAGGAGGTCTTAGTGAGTCTCTGTGGCAGACAGGAGAGAAGGTGCTTCCAGCATCTTGGTGTTACTGCTGGGACAACCTGTCCAAGCTGGCTGTTGTCCTTCGGCAAATTTACATCATAGCAAGGTTTTTATTTTTTTCTCCTGATTCTTCCCCCAGGTTTGCCTATATGGTGGCCACAGTTCTGCTGAGTGTCCTGGTAAGGAAACTGTATCTCCACCCAGTGAAAGGACAAGTAATGGAGGCAAAATATGAACTGGTAACCTCACCAAAGGAGGAAGCCTGGATAACGGTGTCTAAGAGAAGCTAAGAGCAAGCAAAACAAGGGGTTAAAAGTGCCAGCTGTGAGGTTCTGAGCAAGGGTCTTAATGAGAATCATACTGGCACCTTGTTTTCTCAGCCAAGGAATTTTATATCCAGATTTTTTTACCTTCCATATTCTTAACCTCATGCCTATCTTGGGTATGATAATTCAACCAGTAGTCATATTAAAGTAGATTTAATCTATATGTCTCTTTTATATTTGTTTTTTGATCTCTAGCCAAACATTTGCAAAGGAAGCAACAAAACCTTGCAGTGGTGTATGGATGAACTACTGGGTGTCAGCTAGTCAAAAGACCAGCGCTCTGGTTAACCCAGCCTCTTTCCAATAGCAGCCAGAGCTGGGTAAGAATGCCCCTCTTATCCAGTGGAATGCTTCTTCCTGAATCCTAGCTAGATAAGACCTTGGAGACACAAGGACAAAGCCTTTCTCTATATATAGGTATTTTTATTCAAAGTGTCTTTCCCTCCCTTGAGCTATATCTGTCAGGAAGAACAGATATATCCTGTGAGAAGTATGTGTGAGTGTGAGAAAGAGAGAAATAAACTGGGGTGGGAATAGCACCACTAGTTCTCATGCTGTGTAATCTTGCCATGCTGTGGGGTTGCAAGAAAAAGGATGATTGAGAAATGCTAGTAAGCCAAGAGGAATAAAATTGATTTGGCCCCTTAGAAAACAGCAGCATCAGTAATAATACGATGAAATGAAATAAAACCACAGAACAAAGCCCCAAGAAAGTGAGTCTCTAACCTGACAATTCTGAGGGCAGTGTCTAATCCAATCAACAGAAATTGACAGATGCTTGCAATTTATTCAGCACTGGGTCAGCATGAGACTGATCATGCAAGTACTGGAGAGTGTTGATTTCATAGGGCCCTAGATTAATGTTGTACTTAAAAACTTAAAAGCCTTTCAAAAAATCCTTTTCCTCTTCCAAGATGTGTGCTTACCAAAGAAGCATCGTTGCATATTCACATGATTTTTCCTGCTTCTTCCTTTCTTTTTTTGCTGATCATAGGACAGCTCCATTCAGAGCCCCACTGAACAGACTGCAAGGCAGGAACCTCCTACCCGATCATGGCATCTGCCTTACTGTTCACGTTGTGCTTCTTCCCTTTCTTCTTTTACATTTTTCTCTTTATCAGATCTTCATAAGTCTCTTCTCCATACACCTGACTTCTCTATTAGCTAGCCCCCTTCCCACCCAGCAGCAGTGTGGTGGTAGGTGAGGGGTTTCTCAGCCTGCAGCTGTGTCTGCTTAGCCTGTACACAGCTGCCTGTGCACCACAGAGCAGGCCAAAGAGTGTGTGCCTCCCATTAGAGCTACTTTTTACTGCTTGTGCAGAGTACATGTAACTGGTAACTGCAGCTCTTTTTTCTACAGATGTACCTTCCAGGTCAGGAAATCTGCTGCTCTTTTAAAAATGTTTTTGCTCTTATCTGTGGTGTGCCAGCCTGAATGCAATCCTGTCAGCTCTTATGGGGTTTAACAGCTGATGCCATCCTCTGTGGGCACCAGACAAAGAAAATTCTGCTCTTGGGTTTAACATGTCATCTCTGCTTTTGATGGAGCTGTAGAGATTCAGATGCCCCCCAGTGTAGCTTCTGTTGGGGTAGAGTGATACAGAGATGTTGGGCAGAAAAGGGAGAGTTGTGCAGTTCAGCTTCCTGTCTCTCTTGAATTGATTTTTGTAATGAACTGCAAGAAAGCTCTTGCTAATCTGACCTCCACTTCACTAAAGGTTGGTCATGTCCCCAGATGGCAATTCACGTTAGGCTTTGCTTCACTGCTTATGCAAAAAGGCCTATTTTTCTTGAAGGTTGCAGATGTTTCCTAAACCTTCTGGAGAAACTAGCGTGTTTAAGAATTTTCATTTTAAAACATCCCTGGATGTGCAGAGGAGGCAAAACAAAGGTTAAGTTGTTGCCTTTATTGGAAAATATGGTAGGATAGCACTGTCCCTGCTAGGAACTGAACAAGGAATGTAACTGGGTGATGAAGATCTGCTTTAGGAGCGAAGCTTTCAAACACTAGAAAAGCTTCCCAAGTGTAATTTCTCTGCCTTGTTGGAGCTGATCAAACTGCCTTGCAACAGCCCCTTCCCCAGTTGCAGGAATCAAAAATGGGAGTGATTGCATATAATTTGTTGTGAATTTTCCATTAGCCTGCACCCATAGGCTGTGCTCAGTCTGAGCCAGCGATCAAGCCTGCTACAGGAGTCCATGACTGATACAGGAGAAGAATGTGGCTCAGTGTGCTTGAGAAAGCCAATGATCAGTTTGTGTTAGCTCAAAACTGCTGTCAAAAAAACCACCCTGACTCATCAGTTAAGGAAATGTGTTGAACATGGAGGAAAAGGAGTGGGGTAAGTCACTCTGAGGCGTTTGTTAAACACTGCTGGGAGTGACACTGAGGTCACAGCCACATTGTTTGCTGAAGCCTGTAGGTTTCCATTCCTTGCTCTGTGTGTCTGTCACTTCAGACTGCCCAACTATGGTGATTTAGTGCAACACTCATCAGCCTAGCTGTGGATTCTTGTGCAGCAAACTCCTTTTTTAGTATGGGAGTGTTCATGGAATGGAGCTTTCTTAGGAAGTTTTTAACCTATTTTGATTTGAAGATTGAAAATCAGTTTTCTCCCATTTCTGCCCCTTGTCTGACCTGCACTGCCACTGGTTCTTGTTTGGCCTGGTTTGCTAAGGAAGACTTGTGTTCATAGGGTGTGCACCCTTTCCCACTTACTTTTGGCCATTTTCCCCTTTTTGTTTCAAGAACTAACTTCTGAGCCCTTGGGCCAAATCAGCTGCATTTGACAGGAATTTGAATTCTCTACACTCTTGTGTTCCTGCAAATTTTGTGAGGAGAGTATGACTGAGATAGGGAGTCTGTGCTAGCAGTGTCGCAAGATCACAGTCACAGCCGCAGCAGTGTCGATGCCAGCCCGGGGAGAGGCTGAGCCAGCGCCTGCCCTGCTGGAGGTCACCAGTCTCAGAGCACAGGGCTTTGTCAGTGCTGCTCAACCCACACACTGAGGACTTGTGTAAAGTCCAGAGATGCCTTCTGCCTGTTACATGGGGATATGGGCAAGCATTACAACCTGAGGAAAGAAATGTCTTAGTCTAGGAAGAAAGCCAAGAGGGGGAGGTTACTATAATATAGGGAATTGTTGCTTTTTATGCTTCATATTTCTGCTCTACACCAGCAAGCTGCTTTACAAATTTGACAAGATGGTTTTGAAAATCACACAGAAAAGCTGTCATTTCATTCTTTAGACTCTTACTGTAGGACAGGTTTCTACAGAGAGCTGCAAACTCAGGAAAGGTAAGAGGCCAAGTGTATTTCTGTGCCTATTCAACCTGCTGCCCACAGAAGCAGGCAGCCAGCACTGGTGGTGGGAGCAGCCAGACCATTGCTAATGCTCTTTTATGGCTGGCAAAGCCTTTTACTTTTGCCCCTTATCCTGGTGGCAACTGGTGCGGCAATTTGAGCAGAGGAGACAGTTTACTGATCTAGCCTCCCATTACCTCCAAAATATTCCATGAATGATGTTATTTCTACATTTTAATTATCAAGAGCTACATATAGAAGCACTATTGCAAATTAATATCCTATTAATAATAGTAATATCCTTCTGCTCCTAGTAGTTTAAGGACTTGCTGGCAGTGGCTATGGCATGCGCCACAGAGTTTAGAGCTGCATGTTTTATTTTCTGTTGTAATGTGGAAAGGATGGTCTTGGCAATTTCTGTCCTACTTGCTGCAAAAATAAATGTTGGTTATTGGGCAGGGTGGATGTTAGTTGATTTCAAGTCCCTTGGGCAGCTGTTGTGCCAGCTCCCACACTAGCTGTGCAGTTATATGAACTTGGGGCTGTTGGCAGTCCAGTTTAGGAAAACACTCTCTCTCAACTGCATAGTCAATTACTGACTTCCTTTTTGTGCTCAGATCCTCTTCTGGCTTTGGGGCAAAAGGAATGGGGTAGAGCAGTACCTTCAGGAAAGCATAAAGGAAAATCTTCATCACTTGTGGGTTATGCTAGTAGGAAGTGAAATGGTTTTCATGACCATGGCAGCTCCTGTTGCTTCTTTCCACTTGTCCAAAGCAAGGACTGCTAGAAAATATTCCAGGCATTTCTCTGGAGCCTGAGAGTATGAACCCATCTTGACACCTCTTTGTAGTTCAGCTCAGGAGTGGGTTTTAGCAATGACTTTTCAATTAAACAAAAGGCCTGTTTGACATCTCTGAGAATTCAATGCCAGGGTTTTGGGGGTAGCAGACAGAGAAGAGGAACTACCACATGCAGGAAAAAAAAAGACAAAAAAAATCTTCTTCACATATGGAAGGTGGGGAAGGAGACCCAGTAAAGGTTTCCATGGCAACATTCCTTGAAGAGAAGTATTTTTAAATCTGTGAATTTTAGCATCAAAAACACTGTTGTGTTTCCCACAAAAAGATTTGGGGGAGGGCTGGAGTGGAAAGAATTTTTCCCCCTACTTTTCAGGTCATTCCAGTTTCTTTTATAGAGGAACCTGCTCCCAAGACAAATGAAGTATGTGTGAGTTCTATGATCTTAATGCTCCTGTAAAGAAAGCCTTGCTTCCAAGAGGCAGGAAGCATCAGTCATAGTTCTATATCTGCTCCAACATCTTTGGTGCAAGCACTTGATCATCTCTTTAATGGAAAAAGTAGTTCAAATAAATCAATGGTAGACCGTTAAAAGTCCCAAGGACAAATCTCGCAGGATTTTACATTAAAACTAGTGTAACTTGGCACAAAATCTTAATTTTAATTGATGTACAGTTAAGTGATAATAGTAGTAGTGATGAGGTAGCTGAGGCCTTTTGCCTTGGCCAAAGAGGAGAGGATGCAGAACTGAAAGGGCAGAGAAACCAGGTAAAGGATGTCCCTGATGAGTGTCTTGGTACTTTGATGACAGTGAAACATCCCTGTAGGTGGACGAGTGATGCTCTAGTGACACTTAGCAGGAAATGTTTGCTCTTGATACGGGGTATCAGTGCTGGGGCTACCTCTGAACCTCTCTGAAGCTTCTCTGCTCCAGTCTCTGCAGTGCAGAGCAACTCACGGGCACTGGCATGCTCTGCTCCTACATCCCTGCTGGCATCCAGGCAGGTCAGCTCTGTCACGAGCCTGGCACATCCAGTGCTGTGCCTGCTTGGCTGCCAACTTTGAAGTCTCACCAAAAAAGGCTTTTTTTTTTTTTTTTTAACAGTTGCTTCCAATTCAGTGGTGACTCAGACACTGCAGCAAGGATAAAGTGATCATCATCCCCTTTAGAGCTTTACAGCAGAAGGCTCTAAGTATCCTCTCTAAAAGAGAGCTTGGTAAGCCCAGCCATCAACTGGATTCAGTTCTTTAATTTAACTGATGGAAAAAGATACTCCAGCAGTGCTGTGTATTTGCTAGCTCAGGTTCTGTGTTTCAGCAATAGAGTAAATGATTCCTAAAGTACTTTGTATCCAGAAACCCTGGGGAGGGGAGGCTGGGAGGGAATGAATAGTCATGCAGAAAACAGAAGGGACGAGTCAGCCACTAAAGCTTTTTTCCTGACCAAACTTCCCTTGGCCATGAATACAGGAAAGGAACAAAAATCTCTTGCAATAATAAGAGAAAAAAGTAAGTCATATTTGGCCATTTATCTTTTGGGGGGAGGGATAGGGTGTCTAAAAAACCAAAATTCATACTGTCAAAAGTGTAGAAATCGACACTTGGCAGCCATTGTTTCATATTGGCCAAGACCTGATACAGAATAAGCAAGGCTAAGAGACTAAGATGACTCGTCAACTTCCCTGCATCTCCATTGATAAAACCTACCAGCAGCAGGTGCTTTGGGAGCAGTGGAGTGAGCCATGTGAGTCATCAGGAGCTGACAGGGATGCCTGCAAGAATACACCATTGCATACCATGGGAAACCAATGGTTGCAGCTGCCCCACATTCATTGATAAGCAAGATATTTTGGGGCAGAGAGAGCACTTTATTCTTCTGCTGTGCAGAATTCATACTGAATTTGACAGACCCTGCACCTGGATTTGATGTACTGTTCTGAAAGGAAGGAGCAGATTGATTGCTTATTAACAGAATGCTCTAAATTAACCTCAGCCTTGGGCCTGGTTCTGCAATCCTTTGCATGACTATTATTTATGCAGTACAATTGCATTGAATACCATTGAGTATCCAGTATATCGGTGTGGCACAGCTGCACTGAAATTCTAGTTGTGGCTTTCAGTTGTTGGAAACCAAATTTTTGGATCTGCTTAGATGTTTGGATTTTGAATACTCCCAAACAGTCAAGCACCTACTTGACTATTTAAACACCTAGATGTCTTTGTAAGTCTAATATTGTCATAATGCAAAGGAAAAGGAAATTTTATAGAAGTTGCCTGGCCTCTGGTTTCATATTCCATCAGTGATAAGTAGGTAGAGCCTGTTGCTGTATATACACTGTAGTTCACAGCAAATGTCTTTTTTGCTTGAGGAAGGTTGATGTTGATATTTACATAGTAAAGATGAAAATACTGCAAACATACATCATGCGTTAGCCTTTATACGTTTTATAGCTGTACTGTTGCAGTGTGGCAAACTGAGCTGAGCAATCACATTTTCTCAATTACCTTCAAGAACTGGAAATCCTTATCACCTTTGTGTTTCTTTCTCCCATTACTGCTGCACTGGTCTTGAAATTGTCACCAGAGCTAAAAATCCTCATTCTGTAAATGAAACTGTGATTTTAAAAATTTTACAGTACAGTCTCCTCATAAAACTCCACAAGTCTTTTGCTGATGTGACTCACTCAATTACTCATGTGGGCAGACGTTCAGATAATAAAAGTGGTTAATAGAAAGCTGTGAGAAAAACTGCTGGTTCCTGAGGAGGCAGCCAGGGGGAATGTACTGTGGGTATTTCAGCTCCAAGAGCTGCTGAATTCACTGAGCTCCTAGCCTTTTTTTTAAGATAAGGATTTTTCCATTCTGCTTTTTTTCCTTTGTATAAAAACAGCTTGAAATATCAGATTGGCAACTGAGAAGCAAAAGCACACCAGCTGTATCTGTTTGCTCTTCTGCTCCTCTTCCTACATATTAGAGATGATAGCCAGTCTGTGCCCTGAAGTAATCCCTTTACCCTAGTGAAGTACGCACCTAAACAACAGTATTCTAATGAGCTCTGGGTTTCTGAATCAAGGAGCACAACTAGCAGGTGGCTAAAACAACCTCTTTCACTGGAAGTGTCACATGTACTGACAAGGATCAGATGGTTGTGGAATTAATAAAATTAAGAGATTTGGCCTTGAGATTTGTTTTGCCATAGGTCAGGAAATACATCTAGAAAACAGGTTTCAATGACATTTCAGTGAGTGCACAGTAGAGGAGTATGACACCCTTTGAAATTTGTGAGGCTGAATAGTGTGGAAAAGTAGTAAGGTACCACTTGGATGTGAGAACTCCACTATCTAATGAAGTTATACATGTGTGGTGGCTTCAAAGAGACTTAGAATTAAGCCAAAACTGGAACTAGTGTAAGTGGATGAACTGATTAGAGCTAAGGGCTAGCTGGCATTTGCAGAAATTAACTCTTGGTTATGTGGCTCTGAGGCTGCTAGATTTTTGAGGAATGTGCTACTGCATTTGCTGTGTGAGCCCATTCCAACAACAGTGCTGGATATAGAAAGAGAGGATGTGAAGATAGGCTCATTTTTGATACAAGATGAGCTGTGAGGGAGACTATGGTTTGACTTGTAAAATAGAGCTTCTGGCACAGAGAAGCAGTGCATGGATGTTGAGGCTCTGGACCAGAGAAAGTAAGCTGTCAGATTGTATTTAGCAACTACATGCTGCAGGAAAGCACAGAGAGGGAAGGAGGGGAATGATTGCATAGCTGAGCCCCATGGGTAGTGAGCACACAGAGCAGGGAATGAGGCTGTTAAGAGAGGATGAATTGCCTTGGTGTTCCTGATTCAAATAAATCACTATGTGAGCCCAGGCATCTGCACAGGCTTGTATGATTACTTTGATTACCAGAGCTCAGCTTTATTTATCAATAATACCCCAGACTCCCATTAGGTGAAGAGTGACCAACCTGTGGCCTTCTAGCCATTCCCCTCTGCTCTCACCTAGGGATGTCTCCTGCAGCAATCCCATTCCTAGCTGTGGAAGCAGTAGTCTGAGAGGGGCTCTTGAAAGCAATGTCCCACGCTGCTGGACAGCCCAGTTGCACACCCAGCTCAGTCCTAACGCACTAGAATCTTGTTAGCTAAGGCTGGCATCTGCAAAATTGGTTAGGTTACCCTGCTCCATTTGAATTCAGGGGTGTGAATCCTCCATTGTGTTTTCTGGAAAGCCCAATCCTAGATAGATGAAGATGGAAAAAAAATCCTTGTACCTGTATGAGACAGATCAAACCTTGCATACTGACGCGTGGCAGTCCATCATTTGGGTCCTGTCATATACTCAGGGTGCAGAGATTGTAACTTTGACTAGTTTACAGCAGGATGGGTACAGCTTAGGTTCTTAACTCTTTCCTGCTAAAAGCTCACTTGTATGATTCAGAGATGCTTTTGCCTTTGGAATACATAAGGTCTTTAAGCTCCCTCTCCGAGGAGACGTGGGGAGACCTGGCTGCCTTCTGTGCATAAATATTTCTGCCAAAATGGATTCAGACTCAGGTGGGTGAAACAACTGCACCCATGGGGAGCCATCAGCCTCCACCTCCTGGCAGGCAGTACTGCATCACTGAGATTTGTGTTGCTGCCATACTGTCAAAATTAGGTGTGGGTGAGAGAAAGGGCTGAAATGCTCCTGTATGTTCACCAAGCAGGAGGACAGAGCAGCTGGGGGAAGGAGGGAGATGCAGACTGTAATAGTGAAGAGAAGCTGTGCAAGGAGAAGCTGCCTTCACAGCCTTGAGAAAGGGGATTACTTGTCCAGATGTGTGGTACAAGGAGGAAAGATGACTTCAGAGGTGTGATTAATTATGCTTCTTATGCGAGGGAGTTATGCTAGTTCCAGAAACATCACACATTGGGTTTGGTGGCTCCAAAAAATATGCAAGATCATAAAATATTTTTTAAATGGTTTATGTGGTAAAAGCAGGATTACAAACAGAACAGGATTAGAAAAGCTCCAAGGGGCGAGTTCCTGGAGTTATGCAAGCACCTAAAAATCTGAACTTTAATTTCAGGAAGAAACAAAGACCTCAAAGAATGGTTCTGACTGTTGCAGCTGCTGCAGACCAAACTTGAAAACATGAAAAAAGCATCAGTAGGTCAGTAATAGTGAGCCAGAATCAATAGTTCAGAGAGGATGAATTTTTGTATGTGCTGCACTGGAGCATTAACTACCCTTCAGTGGCTCAGTGACCATATCAGACCTTTCCTGGGGGATGCCACAGGGTCAAGATAGAGTGGAAAAGGACTGGCAGTTGGTCTGGGTTAGTATCTTAGAGAAGGAATACCAGCAGGAAAAATAAATTAGAGCTGTTCTTTCCTCCCCTGTTCCCTGAATGCTTGTCGTTTGATCCCTTGGAAGGGAGCTGATGAGCAGCTATGCTTTGTGCTGGCCTCTCTTTAAGACCATTTGTTGCTTGTTTTCTTTTAATGTCTGAAATGTTAGAAAGAGATAATTTTTACTATTTGGCTTGACCTCTTCCTTCCTGGGAGTGTACCTCCCCTTGTACTGGCTCTGTCCTCACACAGTGCTCTGTTGAAAGAAAGCAGCAGAAAACTAGAAAAAAGCTTGGGATTTGGAATAAGACGTGCCCTCAAACAGATGGTCTGAATCTCTGCAACATGTCCTGCTCCTCTCTGGAGGTGCTGTGAGGTATCAGATGTCAGTTGTGCACTAGATGGTTCTGAAATAGCAATGTTAGGGGCAGACATTTCCATGAGATGGAAGCTACTCCATCGGTCACCTCTCCTACCTTTGTGAAGCAGCCTTTTACCCAGCAGCAGTTTCTCATAAGCAGAGAGGTTATCTGTGGTTATAATCTTGATTGCCCAGCAAATTGCTGAATGCCTGAGGAAGCAGGAGGAGAATGTGCAGCTTCAGGGTGTGTGGGTTTTTCAGTCTGGTTTACAGTGAGCACTGGAGGTTGAGTGTTTAAGATGCCTCGGGATCCTGACACCATTTGTTGCAGTATTAGACAGCTGCATTCTGTGCTGGGAAGCCACCCCAGCATTCTGGAATAGCCATAGGAGTTCAATAAACTGCTGTTTGCTTCAGAAGCTTTGGATTATGAGACTGGCAAAGAGTGGCTATCCAGGCAGAGACAGACCCAATCACGATGTGAAGCAAGCGTGAAGACTATGTCCCTTTTGGGGCAGTGAAGGTACATACTTCAGTTACAGACTATTTTCTTCAATTGCCCAATTTTCCTTCCCTCCCTCACCCCTCCAGTAAATGCTGGGGTGGCTTCCTTCCTCCTAAAGGGCATGGGTCTATATATGTCATCAGTACACATGACCAAAACTTTGGTACCAGAGTCCTTTGTCCTTTATCCAGCTGCAAGTCTGCTCAGCTCCATGTGACGCAGCAGCACAGGGATTTTCAGCTTTTGTTCTGCTGTTTACAAAGAGTGAAAAGATAAAAGGAAAAATGTTCATAAAACTAGAGCACAGTTATGTAAAGAAGTGAACTGAAAACCTGCAGCAGCAACATCTGTCCAAGATCTGACCTGGTCATCTGTCCAAAGAAGATGTTTACTTGCATCCCTTATGTGATGAGTGTGCTCTTCAGTTCTTTGTAAAGCAACAAAAATGGAAGAGACTTTGATTGTGATTTCTTACTGTGTGCAAAACATAGGTGGCCTTTGAGGTACCCCATTATTACTTTTCTTTAATAAAGAATTGATGATTCAAACTGTACGTGTGGGACACCCCTGCAGAGTGCTCAGCTGCAGGATTGCATGTGACCAATGGGTTGGCTCTTCTGTGTAAATTTTTGTGAGGAGGAGACTCCCTTGGGTGATTAGCAGAGCTAAAATCCTGACATGTGGGAAAAGTTGGAAGAATAGTGGTTTCCCTGTGCTTTTGGATCTTGATCTCCAATTTAAAGTCTCTAGACTGCTTGCCTTTCTATTTTTTGGTGACTGTTTGAACAGCACCTTTAGGTGAAAAATGTGTTTGCTTCTCAGTCTTGAAGATATTGATATAAAGGAAAATCTTGCACAATAGGATTGAAAAAATTGGAGAACTTACAGTGTGTAATAAATTAGGGCTGAGGGAATATAAAAACTTAAAATTAGTTTAGCACGTTACTTGACAGATGGGAAGTAATTTATGTAAATTTAGGGAAGTGGTAGTTGGATTCAGTTGATCTAATTTAAACACTATTTCTAATTATTTTTTGTATGTATACAGAGGATTATAGGACAGCCATTATTCTGACAGAAGGGCTCTTCATGTTTAAATCTAAATCTATAAATGAGTACCCATTTAAAATGTAAACATGCTGTGATAACAAGCACCTGATTATGCAGACAGGTTAGTCCAGCTACTCTGGTAAACAGCTGTGTGCATGTATTTCAGATAATGCTTTTTCTTATGCCCTAAGAACCACAGGCAGAGCCCTTGAGAGGTCAAGAGGTGCCTGACCCACAGGTGGGAGCTGCCTGTAAGGAGGCTTGCTGGTGTTGAGTGCAGATCTGAGAGCAGATGGGCTCTCACAGGTTTCCACTGAAAGCAGGCCCTGGTGGCACCCAAGGGCACAGAGAGAAGATGACACAATTAACAATCCCCCCTCCCTAC
This sequence comes from Urocynchramus pylzowi, assembly GCA_013397555.1. NCBI lineage: Eukaryota > Metazoa > Chordata > Aves > Passeriformes > Fringillidae > Urocynchramus > Urocynchramus pylzowi. The sequence goes on from VZRH01001195.1 coordinate 724,524, forward strand.
ACTCTGGTGCTGCTAATCCAAGTTTAAACTCCTAACAGCATCTTAGGAGAACCTTCTCCTTTACATTTTGACAGCTCTCTCCTTTTGCCAAGAGAAAGATCACGTAGGTTTACTGGGGAGCTGCCAAATGACAGCTTGACTTCACACCTGAGAAGCAAATGAATGAGGAGAGAAGGAAAGCCTCAGCCTGCCTCCAGCCTGGCACAAACACAAGGAGTCTTGGAAGCATGGGCATGAGCAACCCCTGGAGCTGCAACAGCAGCAGCAGATGTGACACAAGCAGAATCTAAGCAGAAGCTGTGGTGGAGGAGGGAGCATGGGGCCTGTTACCAAACTGCAAAAGCATTATCCATCAGCTGCACACCCTGGGGGGAGGTGGAGGCCTGGCCATGGATCATTCTTGGAGGTGTGGGATAAGGCTTGGAGCTCCACACTGTACAGCAGCCTTCTTGAGTCGATTTGGCTGGCTTCCCTTCCTTGAGCCATTGCAGGAAAGACTGCTCTCTCAACACATGCATTAACAATCAGCAGGGCAGCTGACAGCCATGATTTATTCTTTAACTACCCTAAACCCAGTATTTTTGGATGTGTAACTCATGGTTTATAAACTCTGTGGGTAGAGGGCACCAAGAATGAGGCTGCACAACACAAGGAGCAACACACCTCTTTGCTCCTTGTGGGTTTAGGGCAGAATGCCAGACTGTTGTGGAGAGCTGCAGGCAGCCTGACTCCACGGGTGTTCAGGGACCCCATGGGTGTTCAGTGACAGCACAGGTGCTCGTGAGCAGTCACCTCTCTCCTCCCACAAGCATGGTGAGGTGTCTCTGGCAGGGTATTCTGTGGTTCATAAGCCTTTTTGTGAGAGTAAGACTATTACAGCTACAAATTGCCCTTGGCTCTCTAACTGCTTGTAGAAAAGTTGAAGTTGTGAATTTCAGACCACATTTTAAAGTGGGAGAAAAATGCTATGCATATGAGGGTTTTTTCACCAGTATGATGAACACTGTGTCTGACTCATCCTTCATATGGGAGAACTAAGCAAGTGAAGAAGAAATGACCCTCAGGGTGGGGATTTCTATCTCATTTTTCTATTAAGGGAAGAAATTTCCAAGGACTGGCCCCAAGGACGACGAGTTTGTTGCCTGACCCCGCCAGGTGTTTGCAATCTGCAATTCTAGAACTCAGGCATATCTAGCTGGATGCCTTTGCAACAGCAATCAAAGCCAGAGAACAACTCTTCCTGTAGGAGCAGACCGATGCCCGGGTCCTGCAGCGCTGGATGTTCTCTGGCCAGCTACCCCAAGTGTCTGAAACGCGAGCGCTGGGAAAGCGGCGGGCTCCTGCCTCAGCGCCCTGGGCTGCCCTACACAGGCAGCGGGAGCTTTGTGGAGCCTCACGGGAGCAGGAGGTGAGTAATCACACTGCAACTCCTTTCAAAGGGACACATGAGCTCCCCTGCTGAAAGCTGGGACGCTTCTGCCGAGAGGGCTGGTTGGTTGGGGCTTTTTTTGTGGGAGAAAGGTTACTTTTGGGTTCAGGTGAAGGAATTGAGTGGGAAAGCCTTGCGCACTCCTCAAAGGGTGGGCATTTTCCTCACAATCGTAGAGTGACTTCCCTGGGACATAAAGGACATCCGTGTTTAAGCCAGGAACTGGCCGAACAGACCTGACTAATGGCCTCAGTGCAGTGCTTCAGCCACGAGCCTGTCCTTCCTCTGTTTCTGCTGACCCTTCATCATGTGCCTTTCTGGCAAGGCTGGAAAGCTGGGAGTTCGCCCTTCCTCACGCCCCCGTAGAGCAGCAGCTTTCCAGAGAGGATCCACACAGAGGACACATTTTGTTCTTCCTGCGGCGATCAGAAGAGCCCAGAGGCCGCCCAGGAGCGGGGGGTGTCTGGCGCTCCCAGGGCACTCGGAGCCCCCAGGGCTATGGGCAGAGGTGCCCGTAGCCCTGTGCTCTGGAGGGCGCGCTGCCAGGAACCCGCCAGCGAGTGAATTGAGGCAAAACGATGTAAAAGGAAGCCCAGACTCGCCGCGGGGAGCGCACGCGTAGTTATTGATCGTTTCCCGGGACAGCGGTACCGGGGTCGCCCGCGGGCCGCGCCCCTCCCCCGCTCCCGCCG
>VZRH01001195.1:727009-783493 GCA_013397555.1 Urocynchramus pylzowi
CGGCTGCTGCAGCATGGGCAGGGGGGGGAAAGCTGCTTCACCTCCTGCGTGAACTACCCCGGCGTGACGAGGCGCCTAAATATGTAATTGATTCCTAAATTGAATTCCTTCCACTTTGTGAGTAAATCTTTATTCCAGATCGTGTCTCTGTCCCCCCTTTTCGTTCCCTCGGCGGATTCTGATCTGTTTTGCTGCCGGCGCTGAGGTGATGTGATAAACCGAGGGCACGGCTGACTCCTGAAAATACAGTGTTGGTGCCCGTTAATTTAGAGCAGAATGACATAGGCTTTAGTAGAGTTATGTCTGTCCATTTGTATTTCCCTTCTCGAGTAGGACTGTGGAATCCCATAGGAAGGGCAGCTGCCGAGCGGTAGGTGCAGGATGGAAGCGTGGTGTAGTAGAGCTGGTACAGAATTAGGGAGAAGGAGATGAAGTGCAAGTTGCTACCGCATAGTGTGGTTTTTCTGGTGACTGCTCTAAAGCCAGGCTGGTGTTAGGACTCTGCTTTTTTCTTTTATCTTTCTAGAGGAAAGAAAGGCAAAATTCTAGTTTTAGTTTGATAGTGATAATAGGGCCAAATGAAAACTTTGCCCCGAACACAAGAAGACACCCTAAGACATGTCTGAATGTGCAGGAGAGAAAGGTGGGAGGGATGATGTGGATTTGTGGTGTCAGTGCTGAGAGAATTTCAGAGTGCCCCAGAATTGTTTTTGAATTCAGTTCCCGGAGGGCAGAGTGCTTGTGTGCTTCCAGAGGGCAGCTAGCGATGAGATCTGTGCAGAGACTGTTCTGTCAGTGAAAATGGGAGACTTTTTAACCAGAGGCAGAGAATACTTAGAATGTCCCTGTAAAAAAGCTCTCACTGTTTTTTTTGAATTGCTGAATGACCAGCTGTCCTTTAGAGAGAAGACTTTGCATATTTTGGGTCATTCACAAAACAGGTCAATTACAGTAAAATGATATAGATGTGTTTTATTATGCAATAACACTTCTGATGTTGAATTAGTGTGACTTGGGGTTTTTAAGAGATATGTTGAAATATTTACTTAAATTACAACCTGACATACATGTGTTTAAATTTCTGCTTTTTTGAGAAGTGATTTTTCTGGAATATGGGAGAGGAGTTTTGGAAGGCAGAACCAGATAGGAAGAACTGCATGTAGTTGGGTTTTTTTCCCTTTGATATTTTTTTTTTTTTTATAATTCTTTGTATAAATCAAAGTTTGCAAATCTCTATGGAACAGATCCACTTTTAATGTCTTAATGAAAACTGCAGAAGAGGACTCCATGCTGTTTTGTGCAAATAGAGAATGAAAAAAAGATGGTTATTGCCCCAGACAGCACACAGTCCATAAGGACAGTCTAGGATCAGAGGAGATGGATACAGACAGATGGTGAATGAAGGAAAAGAATGAGGCACTCTTGGTCAGCCTGATGGATTCTGACCACCACACAGCAATATCCTGACTGTTGGCAATTTATCCAAGCATCATGACAACACAGAGCTTTAAGGGGGAGGTGAGAATTAAAGGATGGAATTGTGTTGTGAGCGTTGACTGTGAGGTGCAGTATGGGTCACAGCATCAACATGCTTAAATTTTTAAGGAAGTGGGGAATGGAGACATCAGTCAGGCAAAAGCTCTGGAATGCTCTGAGACATGACAGGGTGGGTTTGTTGTGGAGAAGAGGCTCAGTGTGAGGGCATTCTGGATTTAGTGATGCCAGTGTCCTAGTAACAAATCTGTCAGCGAGCTCGCCCCACCTTCACAGTGCCAGAGCTACGTACACTGCTGCACCAGATCTCTGTAAAAAGCTGATTTGTTCTTCTCTACAGGAGGGGAATAGATTAATGGAAATAACTGTTGGTTAATTGGATATTTGTGGTTTTGCTTCTAATAACATTTGCTATTCCAGAGTTGTTATGTCTGAAAGAAGTCCAAATGATGTTCAAAATAGTAGCCTTGAATTTTTGGGGGAAGATGGGTCTGTAAATGCTCAGAAATGCATGAAAGAACAATCGTCCAGAAAGTCATGTAATGAAGATGAACTAATTCTACTGTAATCCTGTAGTATTTCACTGCTGACAGAAGATTTGTTGTGGATAATCTTGAGATCTAGGGGAGGCTCAGAATGTGACTGAGACCTGAAGTTTATCTGCAGGATGGTAGGTGCTGTGGTGATGGGGACATTGAAGGCCCTTCGGTGGCTTGTATTGTCTATTTCAGTAGCCAATCCACTCCCTTTCTGTGCCAGTTGCTGCTTTGAAGTTTTATTGTCCAGTACAGAAACTGTTGCAAAAGCCAGTGAGGCATAGGCCAGTGTAACAGAATTTGAAGTTCAGTGCTAAGGTGAATGGGTTTTTTCTCTTCCCCCCCACCCAGCAACATAATTGCAGCTTCAAAATAATTAAAATGTAATCTCATACATGAGGAAATTGCTAGTTCATAGTAGTAGAGCTGTGGCAATTGCAACTCATTTGACTTCTGCTTTTTAAATGAAAAATCTGTTCTTAAAAATTTGTCAGTGTTTATCCAAATTATGATTGATATGTCGCTCAATGACTTTAGCAACAGGGGATGTTACATAAAATGTTATCCTTCCCTTGAGTCTGTTATATGGTTGTATATCAGAGAACATCAGCTTTAAATTTTGTGGAAAATTATAAGAAATACAGCAAATATATAGTAAATGGACCTGCAGCAGTGAAAGAAAAGACTGCTATTTGGGGGAAAAAAAGTTTCTTCATGACAAAAACATCTTATTCTTCTAATAACTTGGAGAAATCATACAGGTTTTTTTATGTCATGCTTCTTCTTAAAGAGAAGGGGAAGAAAAGCTTTTTTGTTTTGGAGGGTATTTGTGTGGTATCTGACACAATGTCAATCACAGGTTAAATTTTATATGGTCTGTTCAATGCTTTATGTACTAGTGCTGTGTCCTCTGTTAAAAGTTCAGTCTCAGTCTAAACTTGCAACAGATTAATTCTATAAAATGTTACTTTTTGATGTACTTGGTATTTGCAGTCTACATTGATTTATCTGGTCTTTTATGAAAAGCACATAATAGTTATATTGGGCAGTGTGCTACAGAGTTTTCATATTCCTGCTTAATTTTGTTCAGGAATATCATAAAGAAAATTTCTACTTACGATAGTATAAGTAACCTGACCATACAGTTAGTGACTTGCACATCTTGTTACTGAAATACTGACATAAATTCTAATACTGGCTTGCCCTGTGAAGTTTCTTTGAGCTTGTCCTGTCTAAGTCTATTCTGAAATAATCTTTTGTTTGTTTCTCATTATCATTGCTCTTTATAAAAATCAGTTTTTTGTTTTGTGCAGTGCATGGAGCTTTCTAGAGTAACTGAATACTTGTGTCTGTAACTCTTTGTTGAGAGTCAGGTGGAGACATTTCAACCTGTAAGTGTCTGGTGTGCAGAGATTTGAGGTCTGGTGTGCAGAGGGGAGGTCCCTCCACCACACCATGCAGAACTGAGTGAAAAGCCAAGCCTCTGTCCTCTGCCCAGCCTTCAGAAGGAACCTCTGATTTCTCTGATCCAGCTGTGTTGGCTGGATTCTTCTAAAAGACTCTGTATTTTTTTAGTTATGCAATATTATTATGCTTTACTTGTCAGCTCTAGAGACTGAAAAAGAAGAGGGAGCTTCTGATTTTCCTCCTTTCATAGCCTTCATGTTGCCATCACTGTTTGCATTTTATATACAGAAACACTCTTTTGGTGTTTGTGAGGGGTAGGGTAGAAAGAAGATTTTTATTCTTGTTCTTAGTAATCAAACCATCCTGCTGATTAGTAGAAATAACCTGCTTTCATTCCTGAAGATAGCTTTATTTAACTAGACATAAAGGTGAAAACTACTTGTTTCTTGGTAATTTTACTACAGTCCATAGATCAATGAGTTTCATAGTTGCTTTCCACATATCTGTTATTTTTACTTAGATCTCATAAGCAAACCCAAGTGGCTCTAGATTTGGAAGCATCTTCAGTAGGCTGAACAAGAGAATAAGGCATCTATGAGCCTATTAGTTTTAAATTACAGGAATGGTGGTCTTTACAAACAGCAGCTTAATGGTTACAGCTTTAGTAATGGCAAATTTCCATGAGTCGCTTGTAGTAACTGGTACCAGTATATAACTTGTGTAATTATACAAGGAATTGCAGGAATTATGGTTTATAAACAAGTTCAAGAATGATCTCTCTTCAATTTACTGAAGATGTGTATCACCTTGAGAGGTGACTGAGTTAGATTCTTAAAATCTATTTAGTTATTAGAAGTGTGAATATCAGAGGAAAGTTGTTTTTGCTTTTTCTATTCCCTAAGCTTGTTTATTCTATAATCCAACTTCATTGAAGGGGTGATTAATCTTAGCACTGATAGAACACTTGTTCTGCAGGCATGAAAGTGGATATTGATTAGCTCTAGTGAATATTAGTCCAGAAGTTCAGGAAGATGATAACAAGTTGAAACTCTAAAAAACCTATGAAACAGTAGTAATGAATACATGGGCAGTGTCCTATGTATCTCGCTCCTAAGTTCAGTGAATGTTACATGGATATATCCTGTCCATCAGCCTACGGTAGAACTTCATGGAAACTGTGTGATTTTAAATTTGAAGTATGCAGTTGTGGATTAAGCTTGAAAGTCAGCCAGGTGCCCACCAAACTGTTGTCTTACTCTCAGTCGTCAGCTGAGCAACAGGAGAAAGTAAGGGAAAAAAAACCCAACAAACCACCTCATTGGCTGAGTTAAGGACAAGGAGGTCACTGACAAATTACTGTTGTGGGCAAACCACTCTCAGCTTGGGGATTTAATTTACTGCCAATTAAAAATAGAGTAGGACAGTGAGAAACAGAATCAAAACTAAACCCACCTTCCCCCAGCCTTCCCTTCCCAGGTTCAATTTCACTCCTTCATTTCCAACTCTTGTACTTCTTTCTTCTCCAGTGGTGCAGGGGAACAGGGAATGGGGGATGCTCTAGTTCATTCATACTGCTTTGTCTCTGCTGCTCTTTCCTCCTCACAGTCTTCCTCCTGCTCCAGTGTGGCCTCCCTCCAGTGGAGTACAGTCCTTCACAAAGTGCTCCAAAACTCTTTGGAGCACAAATACCAGGTCCTTCCCATGGACTGCAGTTCTTCAAGAAGTGCTCCAGCATGGGTTCTTCCAAAAGCATTCAGTCCTGCAGGAGCAGAGTGCTCCTGTGGTGCCCCACAGGCCTCTGTTCTGCCCAGAACCTGCTCCTGTATGGACTTCTCTCCACAGGCTGCAGCTCCTGCCAGAAGCTTGTTCTGTGGGCTCTGCACAGGCTGCAGCTTCTTTCAGATCATATCCACCTGCCCTGCCATGGGATTCTCCATGGGCTGCAGGGCAATCTCCACTTCAGTGCCTGGAAACACCCCCTCCCCTTCCTCCTTCTCTGACCTTGCTGTCTGCAGGCTTGTGTCTTTCACATTTTTCTCACTCCTCTCACAGCTGCTTCACAGGGTTCTTTACCTTTGGTAGATATATTGGCACAGAGGTGCCACCAGCATGGCTGACTGGCTTTTGCCATGGTGAGGCTCTTTTGGAGCTGCCTTAGAACTGGCTCTGTCTGATGTGGGGGCAGCTCCTGATCTCCTCTCTCAGAGGCTGCTCCTGCAGCCACCTGGCTACCACTAAAGTGGCTCATTAGGTTTGGGAACTTCAGTGAGGACATATTTCCTTTAAGTGAGTCCATGAAACTGGCAAATGCTGAAGAATTTATCACTCAACCAATCTACTTTCCTTTTTCATCACCTGTGCTGTGTTTTGCCAGGAAAGCTAATTTAATGCATTTATTAGTGCCACAAGTTCAACCTGGAGTTCATGAAGTGCTGGATTGATCCTCTGTTGAGTGGATATGAAAACAGCATGAGCCATTTTATTAGTGGTAATTGGAGTTGCTGGTGGTAATACTGTATGTGTAGGTATGAAAATAAAATTTGTAAATATGCGAGTTGCTAATATAAATGTTGTAACACTAAATGTTGGTCAAGTGGCATTCTAGTTGTTCCCTTCTAGAGTTTATTTTCAGACTGTGGTTATTGAATTGTATTGATCAAGAATTTAAATTCAGAGTAGAAAGCTTCTGCATCCTACAGTTAATCAGCTCTCTGAAATTTATTGTCCATTGCCTGTGTTTTACTTGAGTTTACAGTTATTAATCTTTGTAGCTTAGTGCTCAGGCAGAAAGTGGTGCCTATGTAAGGCAAGAGCGTCTCCAGTCAGTGCTTTAAGCAAGTAAAATCTTACTCTGTAGTGTTCAGCAGAATATTCTCTTAATGAAAAACATTGGTTTAAACACCAATTTATTCACTGATTTATTCTGTTTGCAGCAGATGTATTCAGTAGAATCTATGTCTAGAGGCTGATGGCCCTTTTTCCTTTTTAAAATTTTGTTTCAAATGCTGTTTTCACACTTAATTGAACACCTGAAATTGAGCTCTTGCTTAGTAATCTACGTTTTGTAAATTTTGTTGGATATCCCTACCAGGAACTTCAGTCATTGGGCTGCTTTATGAAGCAAAACTCCATGTCAGTAGATGAAACATTGTCACAGCACGCTGAATTTAGGTACATTTCCTCTTCTCAGGGCTCTCACTAGTTAGGTTGGCAATTCTTTCTTGAAGTGAATGAGCTAATATGTTTTTGCAAGTGAGTCGTGCCTATTTCAGTGAGAAATCTTAATTTTCTGTTTCTCAGGTGCAACGACTAAGTTGCTCTGTCAAATTTAAATTTATATGCTCTGAAGTATAGACTCTATATATGCTATTCCATTTTCCTGTAGCTTATTTCCCAGTGGATGCCATTGTAATATCTATTCTTAATGATATTTCAGTTTGAATAATAATAAGCACTTGCCTTAGTATTATTGGTGTAGTGTTACCATGATGAAGTTGTTTTATGCTCAGTGAAATGCAAGGTGAGGAACAAATATTACGTGGTCTGGGGTTTTAGTAGCCTGTCTGTGTTGGTTATAACACACAGCCAAAACTAGCTTTGTGCCAACTCATAAATTTACAATTTTTTTTTCTTAAAAACTCTTCTAAGTAAATGCAAATGTTTTTATTAGGGTATTCTGTAACTTTGTTGTGAATTTCCGGCTGACAAGAGCAGTGCCGTTGCTTTGCTCAGGGATGGGGGGAGTGTGCAGCGAGGGAGGAGGAGGTGATGCTGAGGCAGTGAGCTGTTAGATGGACAATTTAAGGTGAGAAGTTCATCAGGATACCAGCAACCAAGCGTGGCTATTTTGAACTTCTGTGCAGCAGCAGTGCTGCTTTTTGGGCCTGAAGGTCTGTAGTGCAAATGTGAGGTGCTGTTTCTGTGCCCCCCACCCCATGGAAACTGTGAGCAGTGGGGCTGACACTCTTTGGGTGAGAGGGTTGGTACAGATAAGCTGTAGCTAAGGTGGGACTTCCGAAAGCACAGTCAGTGCTCGATTTTCTGCAGAGTCTGTCTCATACTACAAAGTCTCCTCTTGACACTGCTGGTTTTGCCAGACAGGAGTAAACAAACTTAGGTGAAACAGTATTGCTGAGTCTGATCTCTGTTCAAACAAAAATTGTTAGCGTGTCTAACAAACAAAATGTACAAAGCCATTTATTACCGAGTAGTGTCGTATGAATTCAGAGCACGCTGACCTGTCTTGATTCGCTTTAATAATAATCATTAAATAGTATGTGTTCACTCCATACACAGTGCAGATTTAAGTGTGTGTAAGTTTGAGCAATGCTGGCCATTGCAGCATTTGTAATTCACTTTAATTTTTTTTAACTAGATGGTGACTTTGTGAGTTGGCTTGAGAAGTGGAGCTTGTTCATAGCTTTCTGTGTGAGGCAGTGTTTGCTGCAGGTTGTGGAAGTTTGTTGTCTACCTACTTTTAATTGGGTAAAAACCACAGGTCTGCTGCAATTTGTGGGAAATGTAAAAATGTTAAATATCCCAAATCAAATGGCTATTTTGAATCAGCTAACATACATTTATCTGTGTGGAGGGACAAGCCAGAAATATTTAGCCAAAAGGAGATGAGAAATAGTAAAAACAAAAGCCAACCTCTTATCCCCCACACTGCTAACAGCAAAAGAAGAGGCTGAGGTGGATGACAGGATTCAGAGGTGCTGATGAAAAATGCCAATATGAGCAGATGCTCAAAAAAGGGGTGGCTATTTTTGACAGAACTGTAATGAATTATAGGATTATTCAAATAATATTTTGAAAAGTATGAACTATGTACACTGGTTTCCCATTTTTCTTGGGTAAAGTACAAGGATACTAAATTAAGTTAGAGAGGTAATGCTACTTAATCCATGGAATTATTGCTATGAGCTAAGGTTTAGGATTTAATGGTATTCTAGAAAGGCTAGACATTTTAAATAATGAGAATATAAGCAGTTTTATTTTTTTCTTTCGTATGCTTTTGCCTTGCATTTATTCTATGATGGAGTTTTATGTCTCGTATATGAAGTATTTTGCACTGTCCACTGTAATTCATTTCGCTGGATTATTGGGGATATTGCTTCTATTTAATACTGTATTTTCTCTATCTTGAATATGATATATCCTGGATCCTTTGAAATGCTTTTTGCACAAATTGGTGTTGGATTTGCTTTCCAAGGAGAGGGAATTAATGTGTTGAGTTACTCATGTCAATTTAATAAGATCTAGATAAATTTCATTTGTGGGAAAGAGAGCTGAAGGTTTCTATGTGATGGACTATATATGTGTGTGCTAAAATGGTGAGAGTAAAATTAATGGGCTTTTTCCACCATGACTAATAACTAGTGAACTGGGAGTGAAAGGAATTGTAGAGAAGAATGAAACTGTGACAGTACATTTATTTGTTATTTATGGTAACTCAGTCTGCAGTGTTTTCTGATGTACTCAGTCTTCTTTCTTTATTCTTCTATTAGTGATCTCAGAAATTAGCCTCAAAGATTTAGGCCTATTGGTATTGATGTCCTTAGAGATGTGATGCCCTTTAAGTGACTCTGTCTCAGAAGGGGCAGAATGGTTGAGCATGCAGAGTCTCTGGATCAAAGAGTAGTGGGTAATCAGCCTAAATTAGTGAGGATGTTGGTTTTGCAGCATTTCTGTCACATTCTGAGTACACTGTCTTAAGAGCAGTCCATTCCTGAAAGAAAGAGGTAATTCTTTGACTGTATGTGCATCTGTATAAATTAATCAGTTTGGATAATAGAAGGTAGAAAGTTATCAGTAGACTCTGAATTGCTATTATATTTGTCTGGTGGTGATAATAATTAATTTAAATAGCCTCTAAATTGAGGACACTTCTATAACCACTTGATGGAATGAGTTAAGAGAACTATTGTGAATCATTCCCATTTTATTATCTGCTTAAAATGTAAATCTTGTATTTTCTAAACATGTATTCAGTCTTTACAGTTACTGGAGCCAGTAATTCAGTATGTGCTACAAATACATGCAGTTTTGATGGCTGGAGCAAGAGGGAGGGGTAAGCCTCTAATTTTTTTTGTTCTCATTTGTATACTCATCTGCCCACCAAATGCAGGTCCTTGGAAACAGAACTTGTTGCTGTGATGAGCTTCTTGCAGATGTTTTTTTTTTTTAGACCCTTCATTAAAGTATGGCTTATAAGTTGTACTCATTATGCAGGACAGACTCTTATGAATTGTCTCATTTGATCACCAGTTGGATAATTAATGCAGAGTTATAACTTATTTAACCATTTATACACATATGAAAGAATTTTTTAATTAAAGAACAAGTGGGGAATACAGTGCCAATAATCCACTTGTCTCTGTAAAAGCTGGGCTTAAAAGTTCTCCAAAGATCCAAAGAGAAGGGGATTTTCCCTTGTTTTCTTATGATGAGCAGAGGTTAATATTTTTCGTGTGTTTTACTTTTCTTGAATTTTTATCTTTTTTTTAGTTGTAGCTTTTGTTAAGGACATAGAGAAGAATGAGGTTTATTTGCTACTGGTAAAGGCTCAGAGTATTGCATTTTATTACATTTAGCTTTTTCATAAGCAGCATGCACAACTTTGTAGTATTCAATCTATAATCTCAAGTTCAATTTTCTGATACGGTATCTTTAAAATTAAAAATATATTCAAGGAAATTACTTTTCTGTTTTAAATTAATTATACAAAAAAAAAAAAAAAAATCCAAACCAAGTGACAGCTTCTTCTATTTGTGCTACTCTTGAGGCTGTGCAATGATATGGGCAGCAACAGGAGTTTCTGTGGAGCTGGCTTTTTCCATAAGCAGTGTGATGTCTTTTATCATTTGAGAAGAAAGCTGTTTTAAAGATAAAGTGCCAGTTTTAGATCTGAAGTTTGGTTTGGGGGTCTACTGCAGTTACTGTATGAATATTACTTCAATTCCCCTTCTCATAAAGGAGCCCAAAATGCTTTTCTTGATTTTTTTAAAGGAGTTAAATGATAGTCTTCCTAGGGTGAAATGATTTGACTTTAATTTTCAGGAGTTTTGGCATTACCACATGGTAATTGCTGTACTCAGTGAAACTCCCAGGGCCTCTCTGAAAGGCCAAAATTTTGAAAATATTTTTTTAAATTTATTTTATATTGGAGATGGAAATATTTAATGTTAAAGATTTCAATCTCTGTGGAGATTGAAATGCAAGGATTAATGAGCTTTTCTTTTTTTTTTTTTTTTTTAATTGTATTCATTTCTCAAACTGTATTTTTTTGTGTGCAAAACAGGTAAGTGCCTCTGCACAGACCAAACCCCAACTTGAGCAGGCAGCTTCTTATACCTAATTCTGTTGGTTTTAAGTAGCACAGCTCTTATGTGTTGTCATCTCTAGATCTTGTACTTCACAAATCAGGGTAAGTACAGCTTTTGTGTGCAAACAGTGAAGGAGTTTATTTTGGTCTGGATTCCATATACCCTTAAGGGTCTGAACACAGTCCTTCAAGAATTGTTTGCATGGTTTTCTTTGACTAATTGTAGGGGGAATATTAGTGTTTTTTCCTGAGTTTTAGGGACAAACTGTTCATTAAAATGACTGGAAGATGATGAGTGATACAAAAAAATCCAATTGCTTGTGTCGAGGAAGGTGGAGGGTTAGAGGTTATACAGTTGGTAGATCCTTATTCTTAAAGGAGGAGACAATTGCTTGTCTGAAAAGCAGGTTGAATTTTTATGCTTTCTCTGTGCCTCTTTGTCTTAAAACCTAGGATTCACGTTGTGAAACTCTTCAGGATAGTTTTATGTATTGCCATAGCTGGGTGGATAGAGAGGTGGTGTTATTTAGTCATGTCTTGTCAAATGAGCAGGTCATTCATGCATCACTTTTAATTCATGAAGGTGCAGAGAAAACCCTTCTTTCAGATGATAGTAGAACTTGCTGAATATATAGTTGTAACAATCTGTTAAGACAACTTGAAAATGAATTCATATTAAAAAGAAAAATGCAAGGCAAGAGAATCTTTTAGGACATAGAAAAAGCATTCAGCAGTTGAAATCTTCTTATTTTTGTCATTTCACTTCTTTGACGTTTCTGTTTTTGTGACGACAAATTGCTCAGAATTGTCAGAAGAATAACATTAAAATTTGGTGAGTAAGTGAAGACTGAGACTCAGTCTGTGTCATAATTATGGTAAAAGTAAACACGGTCATGGGGATTCTTCATATCCTCTGTTGGAGTACAGAACTGCCGTGAGAGGAGTGTTATGTTCTTTCACAAGTCTGCAATGTCACTTTCAGCTTCCACGGTGTAAGTTTTCATTCCTGCAGTGTGGTGCAGCGCTGCCCGGGTACTGCTGTGTTACCGGAGTGCTGTGACAGCTGCTCCCTCGCAGTGCAGTGCTGGGGTGTGTGCTGGCCCTGCAGGGGGGCTGCCTGCAGCACTGCATGCAACACGTGCAGCCTCCGGGATGTGTTCTGGGCTCAGAGCTCTGGCCGTTGGGAGAGTTCCCAGCACGTGGAAAGCTGTCTGCTACTGCTCTAGTTAGAGATGGGGAATTTGGCCTATGTGGGGAACAGCATGATAATTCTTAACCATGGGTTAAGAATTTTTAAGAGTCTTAAGATGACTCTTTCCTGAAATATTTGTCACTGAATTTAGATTGTATAGCAGGAAGGGTTTGCCCTATTTGAGACAACCATAGTCTGTATATGACTTTTCTTTGAAAATAGTTTGAAAAAATTGACTTTTTAAACTGTTGCATTTGAAAAAATTCATTATTAGTTATTTTGTTAGCTGAGGAAAATAATGTATTAATTTCCTTAATTAAAATCCTGATCTTAAGTTTTACTGGGCTACTCTGGGTGTGGCTGTTGCAGAGGAAAAATAGCAGTACGTTTTTATCTTCTGCTGTGATGTCTGTGACTGATGGTGTCTTCTCTGTCCAACATGAATGCTTGCCAATCTATAAATATTGAAAATAGTAAAAATGTTATAAATACGGGGAAGAAAAGGTGTTTAATTGCTCTTAAAGAAATGCATCCTGTCTGATACAGGATTATCTAAGGAATGTTTATAAAGGTCTTGGGCAGAACAGCACCAGTAAGTGCTGAAATCAGTATATGAACAAATCTAAAAGGACCTGGTGAAAATCTGGCTCACATTTGATCAACAGAGAAAAGAAAAATTATTGTTTCACCTGTTTTGGTATAATAAGATAGTGCTTGCAGATGTTTTTGTTTGTTGTAAAAGTGCTTAAGTGGAAGCTGAGGTCTGCAACATCATTAATATGCACGCAGAGGTGGGCAGCTGTGAATTTTGGAGCATTGCAGATGCTCTATGCTACTTTGAGAGTGTTTGTCTGATTCATTCCTCTGTCCTTTTCTGAAGCTTTTAGGGTAACCACCTTTTTCAGGACAGACTTTGTGGAACTTCTTGTACCATTGTATGTGGTGCTTATTTTTCATTTTAGAATTGCATCCAGATTTACAGAGCTGTCTTCTGTTGGATCCCAAATAACCTGAGTGACTTTTTGAAGTTGTTCTGATAGAGCTGTGTCCTTAGCTGCTACCTCTACAACATCCTGCATGGAGATTTTCTCCTGGATGTTGACTGGGATATTGCTGAAATTCTGTTTTTCAAAATGTCCTCGTGTGTAATTTTGTGTGTTTTTCACATGAGTTATAGGTAGGTGTTGTCTTCAGCTGACATCGAAATGTTAAAACAAAGGAACTCAAACGTTTTAGAAATAGAAGCTCTTGCTTGGTACTGCAGTCGTTCTCATGGGGTTTGTTGTGTTCATTTTATTAAATGCTTTTGATTCAAAGAATGTATTTGGTGCATAATCTACTTTCTTTGTATTGAGGCGTAAAAACAACCTTATAGAATTTACAGAGCTTCTGCCAGGGGGTCCATGGGCTATTAGGCAATGCTAGTGCTTTGTTTTAAGACAGCAGATGTAAACATTTACTGTATGAAATTCCAATATTATTCTGAAGGAATTTTCAAAAAAATACGGTCTCTTCAAGCTCATCCTGATTGATGTTCTGAATGATGGGCCTTTATAGTTAAGCAAGAAGACCCTTATTCCTGGTAGTTTGTGTTTCAAGTCCTGGCTTTTCTTTACCAGACAGAAAACTCTCCATATTGTTAGAGAGAAATTCTGAAATGGGTCAGTGACCTGCATTGCTTTGTTTCAAGTCTGGGGAATCTTAGAACTATTG
The DNA here is from genome assembly GCA_013397555.1 of Urocynchramus pylzowi. Classification (NCBI taxonomy): domain Eukaryota; kingdom Metazoa; phylum Chordata; class Aves; order Passeriformes; family Fringillidae; genus Urocynchramus; species Urocynchramus pylzowi. The sequence continues at coordinate 740,676 of VZRH01001195.1, forward strand.
TATGTGGAGAAGAACTTTGCCAAGGTTGGATTTGGTTATCAAGCATGTTGCTTTTGATAACTCAGTGTGGTACTTGTTAATTCTTAAAAAAGTAACTTGGTAATTTGCAGAAAGAAGTAGTATTTAAATTGGATGGAGGTTACTGTGTTACAGTTGCAGTGTAGTTAATATGAAAACTCAAATGCACATCTTTTTATGCATGTAAAATGGCCTTATATTGTTTTTAGAATCTGAGTTACCACTTGCATGAAACAGTCTCTCTTTGGGTAAGAAGTATTGCTCGTAATGTTAATGTAGGTCATGCTTAGAAAATGTGTGTGTAAAATAGAGATATTGCTGGAAATAATTACAGAACATTTGATGCTGTGCTGTTAAGTTACTGCAGGTTAAATTGCAACTTGGCTTGCTGTTCTTGTGCTACATAGCAATTGACAGAAGGTTTACTTACAATTTTGCAGCAAATGGACCAAAACTGCTTGTTAAACTGGGAAAAAGAATAATTGCTACTTACAGTGTTTGCAGAAAAGGGGTTTTTTTTCCTGCTTGTTTTCTGAGATTCTTAAATTGTAACAGCATAGCAAAGTTTGAGTCTAGTTGAAATGAAAAACCTCCTGTAACCTTAAGATTTTTTTATTTGTTGACAACTCTCTTACAAGCATGAAGAAGAAGTGTTCTGGAAAATCTTAATTTCTAGCAGTTCACCCTTGGAAATTAGATTGGGATTCCTCAGTTGAGGAGGTGATTCTTATATTTCTAAAATGTTCTCTAGTAGGTGCAGAACAGAGATCTGGGCTTGGCTGTCTCTGCATAAGAGGCCACAATCCCATTCTCACTCTGCCAATATTGTATTTTGTCCAGTGCTATGGTAACTGGAGCAAAAGGTTGTAAAAACATTCTTTGCCAGAAAAATGAGCAGATGCTTCTCTCAGGACACGTAGGGAACTAAACTACTTAATAAGAAGGCACTGGTTTTGATTTTCAGATTTCAGAGTGAACTTTCACTAACTTTGTTTCGCTTTATGGTGGTAGTTTGTTTAGTTAATCTCCATCGTGGGTACAGTTATGACTGGGTATCATTGAGTGTTACCACCACCTTCAGCAGGTGGGTTGTATGACAGAGGTCAGCTTCCAGCAAGATGGACATGGATATCAAGAACAAATCAGCCTGTTGTTGCTTGCTTCTGCTCTCTTTCTGGCAAGCGTTTACGGTGACAGCAAGGAAGAAGTGTGAGTTGTGTGGGCTGTTGAGATTTGTCAGTCAGACAGGAATACGTCAGTGTCTGGTCATGGAACGGGGTGCGGATGCGCATTTGAGGTGATGGCGCTCTGGCACGTGTGTGGCATTGCAGGGGTCAGAGACTTGGGTCTTTAAGTGGTTCTGCAGTAGGCAAGGACAGCTGTTCTGTTTGTTTTAATGCAGAACAAAAAGAGGGACAGACTGGGCAACCTTTCATGGAAGAATGAAGGAAACCTCTTCTGATTCTTTCATTCTGTGCTATCGAGTGATCAACTGCCACTGCAGCTCACCCAGGTTCTGCTAATTTAGCATAAATCTCTAGGTTTTGGGGTATGCTGCCAGTGGTTCTTTTGCCTCCTAGAGGAATATTGTATATTGCACCTGTTACGTGAAAGTTTCTTATTTTGATCTGTACTTTTTCATATAAAATATTTTTTTTCTGTTCTGTCAGATTATGGGCATGGATCTGAAGAGAGTTCATTTCTTTCATCATGTCTGAATTAGTAGCAGCTTTAAAAAGTGCCAAGTAAGAATAATTTCAAATTTAAGGTTAACTGATCATTGTGAAGGACTACATGTAATCCAAGTATCTTTATTTCGTAGAAAAGGAAGAGTGACTATGCAAATTCCTGCTCCCCATTAGTTTAAACCCTCTATCTGCTGTCTTTGGAAGGAGTACTCATGTTACCTGATAGCTATGCCTCTTTGCTTCTCTTCAAGCTTTTTTTAGCCATAGTTACCAAAGGTAGTTAAATTAAAGTGTAACTTCTAATGTGATAAAATTTTTGGGCTTGATCGTGTGAGGAAGTAGAGAAAGTGAATAGCAAATGAAAGACTTGTATTAGTTAGGGTGGTGATGTGGGAAGAATTCTGAGGATAACAGGACTGCATTTGCCGTGGATAGGCAGGAAGGGCTTTCCAGCAGCTTGCGATCCTTCAGCCCTCCGTGTTTGAGTGCCTGAGGAAGTGGGACGGTGCCGCGGAGCTCCGTGTTGCTGTGGTAACTGATGTGGGCGTCATCTCCACACCGGCCAGCCTCTCTCGGGAGCTGCTGGCCGAATAGGTTGTGTATCTTCCCCGGGTATGCTGCAATTGCACCCTGGCAATTACAGGTGTCCTGCATCTGTCTGACTCTTCAGAGGGGTAGTTGGGTTGTAAGCTGTGATGGTGGAGGATATGGCTGTGTGTCCTACTTAGCTTTCCTTGCTATGAGCTTGTGATGTCTGGCAGTGGACACTTGGAAGCAGAATCTGCTTCTGCTGCCACAGATCACTCTGCTTGTGATTCTAAATCAAAGCCATTACTTGACATCAATCACTGCTATGTAATGAATTGAATTGAGAATTTATAGTGGAAGGAAGAAACTGGTAAAATTGGGAAATAACTCAGTTGTTACATAAACCCCTGTGACTAGATAGTATTTTGTAAAGCTGAAGTAGAGATCCTTTCTTATAAATGGTAGATTTTGTCAGATTTTAAGAGACAGAGATAAAAGTCTGTTTGTCTAATACTGACAGTGGGGAAAACAATTTGCGCAAAAGCATTTTTTGTACAGCAGAATGTAATTACTATATGATTGTAGTTTACTTGTGAAAGCCACTTTACATATGAAGTAATTTTTGCAAATGCTATCACTTGCTTTATTTTTATTAAGTAACTGTAAAATTAAATTTGAGTTTATCAATGATTTTGACTTGTAAACTGAGTGAAACCTCTGCATACTAAAGCCTCCTTGGTGAATGAAGAGTTGTAGAACAGCACATGTATGAGATAATAGAGTTAAGCCTGTGGATCTTTGCTGTTTCTGAGGTTCTTAATTCGGTGCATTTGTATTGGCCTAGCCTCTTATGGCCACAAATGTGTTGATACTGTGTTGCTATTAAAGCCAAAATTGGCCTTGTCTCTAGAACTCCAACAATATTTATGTTGTTGTAGGAACTAGAGAATGACCCGCTTCTCTCAGCTGTGTTATTGCAGAAGAACTACCAGAGGAGGGTGAAACCTCCCCTGGTTTCACAGAATGAGCAGGGGAGGAGGTTCCCTCACTGCTGCTTCCTCTCGGGCAAGAGCAAAGTCTAATGCTGTGCAGCAGTGATGAGTGGCTAGTAACATAACTATGTATTAACTATATTTTAGATGTAAAGGCATTTGGATGCTAGCATGCTGTGATATTATTTGTGATGCATCATTTTAAACTGCTTTACTGCTGCCTTGAAAAAGTTATTTATAACCTTGTTTAGTAGGTTTGTGTGAATGCATCATGCCCTAACATTTTTGCATAAACAGGACTTTGGTTCTATTCTCAAGGAACAGGAATTTGCAAAGTCTGATAAGAGCAGGACATTTCTGTGTGAAAACTGGTCTGCTGTGCTTGTGAATGTATGGAAATAAATACAGAGTTTGATTCTGGTTTCTGGTGATGGTTAAGGGAAACAGATGACAGATTTGTTGCAATGATGCAGGCAGCATTGAAGCAGTGGTGCAGGTGATTAGATGTCAGGGAAGCTGTGCTTGTCCAGAGCTCCCGTTGGCTTGTTTTTCTCTTGGGTAGAGTAGTCTGATATTGCTGTCATAGATCTCAAACCAGTGAGCTAGTTTTACCCTCACTGCTGGCCTTGGATACAGTATGTACTTTAAAAAGCAGCTTTTCATTTTAGGAGGTTAGGTTCTATGTGTATTTCTTTGAAAGGTAGCTTTCCTAGCTGTTAATCAAACCTGCATTTTGAGGCTCAGCACAGAACTGAAAACATCAAATAAATTTACAGCAGTGAAAACAAAAGACTGCAATTTAATGCAAATGACCTTGTAGAGACTGCAGCAGATTATTGATATTGAGTTTAAGATAGCTTAAAAGTTAGGCAGTCGCACTTGTAATCAAGACGTTCTAGTGACATTTAGTGAATCATTACAGTTTTTTAATAGTTTGGGAAACAGAATAACTTGATGTCAACAGCTTTACTGGATTATGAAGGCTAAGAGTATTTTCTTTAGCTTTTCATGTTATTAGTATGCACATAAATAAAGATAAATTGTAATTATAAATAATTTGTTAAAAATGGAAATAACTTTATTTATATGATACTAATATTAGTGTAATAAGATGAATGCAATTAACCTTGTGTTTGGAAATTACCTTTTTAAATACCACATTTATTACTTGCACTTTGAATGTTGTTTGAATTATAAAATCTAGTCATAATTTTGATGCATTCTTAGTTCTAAACCCAGTATATTCTGTAATGATTGTGTTTGGCCTAGATGCCAGTTGTTCCTTACACAGCTTTGTTGATTACTGTGTGATCTCTGATCAAAAGATGATGTTGTACTAAATATAGGACATACAGAATTCACAGTGCTGTGAGAATAGTCCCAATTCCATTATCAGTTGTAAAGAGAAGAGTTTACTTCAGTATGTTCACATTTAAAGGTGTTTAAATTTTAAATGCACTTCATGTGAGCAGCAAGTTAATTGCTTTCATGTAGATGTTGAGCAGAGCCTTTGGATACAGTTGTGGAGAAAGGTACTTACCTTTCAGCTTGACAGATACTGGTAAAGTGGGATGGTTTAGGTGCCTGACTATCCTCTGTCTTTGCCTGGATGGTCCACCCACAACTGAAGTTCCATTTAGTGCTGATTCTTAGACTGTGTCTTGTCACTTCTGAGAGCAGTTCATTAATAAAAAAAGAGTTGTGTCGCTAGGAGACTTGACATGCTCTGTTCCTTTCTTCACAGATGTGACAAAGAGTTTTCAAGCTGATTACTTTAATTATAGTTAATGTTCAGATAAGGTCATGCTAAAATTATCGTGAAGTAAAAATATTCTGTCTCCAAACTTTAGAGCTACCATTGCTACTAATTTGTAGGCCAAATTACCAGTCTCAGTAATCTTGTTGCTTCCCCTGTTCATGGTCTCAGAGTGTTTTGCTGCTCATGTTTTCTTTTGAATGCAGAATAATAGAAAGCTGTCAGAGAACTTAGGAGTGGGTTTGAGGCAGGGTGTGTGTGGAGAAGTGTTTCCCATTTGTGTCCAAAATGTTGTTTGCTTATGTTGTCTAACATTTGATTAATTCATAATATTTAAGGTGCAGAGTACATGTAAATGGGCAATGACTATGAGCTCTTCTTAATTTTAAAAGAAAGGTGTATACCTTTGAGTAGGGTAATCAAGTGAAGAAGCCAGCCTTTTGTCTTTCTAAAATAATAACAGAAATAATTATCTATCTAGTCATTATATAATCATGAGTAAACAATTACATAGAGACAGATCTTTGCACATGGAGATGAATAATATAGAGATGATGCTATAAAAATTGACAGGAACAAAAAAATTCTACTCCCAACTCCAGGTACTTTGAAATTTGGTTATATTAAAGAACAGGTAGACTGAGTTTCCTGTGTCCTGTGTACTAATAGAACACATGGATTGTTCTGTATCCAAAAGGCAAATTTGGGCTTTTTCTGGTGCCACAGAAATAAGTGCCTTAGAGCTCTATGGCCCTTAGTTTTTTCTGAAACTTTGTGAGAGCTCGTTTCCTTCTGTCCTAACATGTCAGTGATTGCTTCTGCTTCTTTGTGCCTGTTTCTCCTGTGTGTGAGAGACCAGCTCCATAGGAATTGGTGAGTACATGTTTGCTGTCCTGGGAATGAGCAGTTCCGGTAGTGGAAGAGGAGTGAGGGATATTCTTTAGCAAGTATTTAATGAGCCAGTTTGTTAAAACAGAAAACTACTGTATTTTTCACTGACAGTTATGTAAGTTTTTGGCATGATTTTGACTTAATTATTGGATTAATGATGCTCAGTTTTCTTCTCAATCATTTTTTGTAGTTCACGGAAGGACCTCAGAAAGCACTTGGATGGGCTGAGCAAATGCCATCTGTGCAGTTGAATAAAAGTGTGCAAAATACTTAATTATGTATGAGGCTTTCAGTAACTTCAAGGAATTCAGCAACAATTAAAATGAAAAGGATGATATAAGAGCTCAAGCTATTTTTCACAGGAAAACTGAAGTGTGCTTTGTCAGTATCACAGTTGGGCACATTTTGTACTGAATAATGGAAGCTTGTTGAACTCTAGCATGCAGCTTTTGTTCTTGAGGCTTCTTGAAGCTGATGCAACCTCAGCAGAAACCTGAGGGGTTTTGCTGGCTGGTCGTAAGACAAATGCCAGCTTGGGTTTGTGTTAACAGTAATCAAAAGAAACAACTGTTACATTGATTAAATGAAACTAATCTTCTGTCTTATTTTTAAAATTTTACTATTACTTTTTCATCACATATATGAGTTTGTTTCACGAAACCATATTGTTCTGAACAACAGCAAGAGATGCTCTATATGTTGGAGAATTGATTAGTATATTCTGGATATACTTTTTTGTGTAGTTAGTCTGGTGTCACACTCTTCAACCCCAGTTTCCACTTTTATGCCGAAATATTACTGCATAAATCCCTTGCACAAATCCCTTGAAGAGTTGATTTGAGTATGAATTGAGATTATTTTCCATTCAGAGCTCTGTTTGCTAAAAGATGTGAATGACAGTAGCCTCAGGAATGAAAAGCTCTATTTTTTCACCCCCTTTCAGTTCAACATTAAATATTAATCTTGGAAGAATTTTTTGTTGCAGTTGTATTGATATTAAAGGCAGCAACTTGTGTCAGTGTTCTGTAATAAGAAACAGTTTCTTTCTCAACTCATAGGTCAAGGCTTTTTGGCTCATCCAATAGAATTTGTCTAAGTCTTGATAGCCCGACTGCAGAACTGATTCCCAAGTTGATGATGACTACTGGATAAATAACATTTTTTTTTAATTGTAGCAGAAAGGAAATCTAGCTACAATAACCAATTAAAATGCTTGTAGCTTTTAATGTTTCCTTTCATGCACCACTTTCAGACCTTGTCTTTATGAGCTCTTTCCAATTCATAGGAAATGGAATGTGTTGCTATCTTTGAAATATTTCCTTCTATTTAGTATCATTTCGAGCATTTGGTAGTATTTTTTCTTTATCTAGTTTTGTCTAGTTGGAATGATGTTTTTTAAATCTTTCTGTAGGGTCACGTTGACTCCATAATTTTTTTCTTTGTAGAATTTCTCTCTCCATTAGTCGCTGCTTTTCTGTACAAAATTATTCAGGTTCTTTTTAACAGGGGTATAACAGACCTTATCACTAGGATTTGGCTGATCACTTGTTGGGTGGGAGAATGCCTTAAATTCTTGGTTTCTTTCTAGCCCTGCATTATATGCACTATATGCATGTAAGAATTCCTTTTTCCAATCATATAGCCAAATAATTTTGTCATTTTGGATACCTTACTGCATGTTTTATTTTCTCAGCTGCCCCATTCAATATTTGTTTATTCTTTGTAATCTGTTTTTTAATTGCATAAAAGTTTGTGTTTTCTTAGGCAGGAGAATAAAGATTGAGACATGTAATTCCTAAAGTAAAAATTGTTTTATAGAGTCAGCAGTCCAGGCTATTTCTTATTTAAATCTGGTAGTGTAATTGTGCAGTCTAAATGGAGCTTCCAGAGTGGGAAGAAAAAGTGATGCCTGGGCTCTGCATCCTGCAGTCATATTTACATTTACTGCAGGTTGAATTCCACATAATTTCTAATGCTAACAATCTGGTTTATACAATCTAATAAAAAATGAGCAATATTTTCAGGTGAGCATTTATGATCATTCCTGAGCTGTTAGATTTAGTGTCCATTGTTGAACTGGCATGTGGAAGTGGAAGCTGTTAATAATTCTCCAGCGTCTGAAAGCAAGCACACACTGTTGCCTTGTGTAAGACATGGCTTTTCTGACTGCCTGTGAAGTCTGTGCATTTGTAGCTGACTTGAGTGACTTTGATCTCCTGCCATCTAAAAGCCCCAGTTTGTAGAGTCACTGTACTCTGTGCTGTAGCTCTCAGACTGGATTCATCCTGTGAAGCATTTCCACGTAGCTGATAGCTTGTTTTGTTTTCTGGTGGAGACAAAAATTAACTGTTTCAGTACTGGGTGCTTTCCACAAATGAAAAACACTCTCCAGGGGAGAGTTGGGCAGAGCCATGGCTGCTGCTGTGTCTGGGTGCATGGGGCACCACTTCCTGCTGCAGCGGGGGGAGCAGCTCCCAGTTGTAGCTGACACTGTCCCCAGTCCACGTGTGGCTGGCAGGAGCATCAGATGAGCTCTCTCTGGTGAGTCAAAATGGTGCTCTTACTGCTGAGAGCAGGAGAAAGGGATGCTGCCTTGTGACTCACATGAACACCTGATGTGTGCATTGTGTGGAGAAAAATGATAAACAGAATAAGTACTAAGCTGTTGGCTGGAAATTCCATAACATGGGCACAGAAGACATGATCTAAACATTTCTGTTTAAGGCTGTGAAGATGATCCATCTCTGATACTCAAGTATTTTCTCACACACATTGTGTGAGAAGTCAAAGCTACAAGCTTGAGGTGGAGACACAGCAGCATTCTTAACACAGTTAATGGAAAAATATTAAGGGAAACATGGGACACTGCACAGTTCTGGTAGAAAAAAAACTATAGATAGTGGAGGGCTGGAAAAACTGCAGTGATGTTCCAGCACTTGTTCCTTTTCTAGCAAGCTCAACAACTCTGGGTAGTTCTTCCCTCTTTATTCTTGATTGTATCTTTCCTTGTGTTCTCTGTCTATGCAGTGGTTTGGATGAGGCAAAACTTATAATTTGATTCATGGATTAGATGATTTTCATTTGAGATGTGCCTCCTGGTCTAATTCACTACAACAGATGGAGCGTGCACTTGGTGTTGGGGACATGTCCTGTGACAGGTACTGCTGATGGAAGTAGATCCTGAGTCTCCATAATACCATAACAGTTGCTCAGACCATAATTCACTGAGTTGCTTTGCTTTTTCTTTGTGGCATCTACATAGTTTTACTAGGGGTAGTGGTTGCAATTTTGCATGTCAGGAAAGGTAATGGAAGTGACTGAAGTTTAAAACAACCATTTGTTTCTAAAGTTAGTTATAACTAGGTCAAGTACTTAGTCGGCCATGTGGACCTGCATAGACAATGGAATGGGTATGTTAGATCTAGGACTGAGAGGATCCCTATGCTGACAGTGTTTCAGAAGAGTTGTTTGTCAAACAATAGCTTTGATTTCTTAAATTTATTATCCATTAAAAAATACAGATCAACTAATGGTTGAAAACATTGCTTTCCTAAGAGTTGTGTGTGGAGCCTGTATTTTTTCATAGATGTGCATAATTTTATGTGTGTGAATGCTAAAGATACTTAAAAACTGAAATGGAGAGCTACTCGCAGGTCTGCTTCATGACATTTAATTTAGGTCAGGGCACTGAAAACACTTGCTACCAGTGCTTGATCATGCTGAACACAATGTTGCTGAGAATTGAAAGGCTTTGAGGACTCTGGTTAATATGCTTAAGTATCCACAGGAACAAGGTTTTTTTGTTACAATGAGCAGAGAACATGTTTCTCTTGTTTTTGATATTCTTCACAGAAGCAGTATTCCATAGGTTACTGAAATTACTGTAGAGAGTCTTATCAGTTTGATATTTTTTTCATTCACTAGAGAATTTTGGTAGCTATGGATGTTGAGATAACTTTTTGTCTGCCTCACAGTCTGATGTGAAGCATACTGACTGGTATTTTGCTGTTAGGAAGATCAGGAGTATCAGTACTTAGACTGCCAAGGATTATGTTTGAATTTTGTTTACTGATAACTTGAAACCATTATCTTATTAGCAGAAATCCCTTTATTTACATAGTTACATACTCAGTGAGCATGGCAGCATTTGCAAGCAATGTAATTTGGTATCCATGTGGAGTGTAAATAGGGATCTTGTTACATAGGAGCATATGATAAGATACCATCTCTGGAAATCTGTTTAGCAAATTAAAAGATGGATTTCATGCTAACACAACTTATCATTTCAAGTTAAATTTTTAACTGACGTTTATTGCTATATTTCCACAGGAGAACTTGAGATTTTTCTGTAAGTATTCTTGAGTTTTTATGGATTCAGATTGCTGTGAGTCATTGAAGTTTTCATCTCTTGAAAGTTTTCAGGGTAAACATGATTGTTTTAAAATGCTGTCACTAATTATTTTTTGTTCTTTTGAAATGGATTGACAGTAGCAGGTTCTAATAGTCATTTTAATTTGAACAGATTCTTCACAGGAAGAAAGTTCAAACTTCAGTTTTGATGTGCCAAACATGAATAGAGTTTGCCTCAGAGAATTTAGGGTTCTGGAAAAAGGCCTGTAGAGCAAATCACAGTTGTGATCAGCTAAATACATGAATTAGACACATCAATCAAATGGCTTTTTTGTACTAATAACAGTTCCAAAGTAGTTTATAGTATTGTTTTATGAGATCTTTAATGTGTTTTGCATTTGAGAAATCAGTTCCTTGTTGGTTGGAACTGGGGGTGACTTGAATTTAGCTAGTAGGTTACATCCCTGGAAGGCCTAGCTCTGAACATGGATTCATATTTGTGCTTCTTTAAGCAGAAATACCATAGCAGAGGCTCATAATATTTAAAATTAAAGGTAGCTTTCCTTTTGTTCTCAAACACTTAGCCTATTAATGAAAAAATACTGTGTTTGCTGGATTATACTCAGCTCCTCTGGATATACAGCATACTAATGGAAATCAGCATTTTCTGCTTCTATAAATAGATTGGCAGCAGCTGCAGAGCCAAACGAGCAAGCTTCTGGTCATTTTTATTATTGCCATTGAGAAATGGTTTGAATGGCTGTGGAGTGTGCCTGCTGCAGGGGAGTGTGCAGGCTGAGCTAGGGATATGAGCAGGGAGAGGGGAAGAAAGAGTGTATTTACAAGCCAGCAGTGTGAGAATAGCGGTCAAGAGTTTGATGTATCTCTTCATTTGGGAGTTCTTAAGCTGAGTTTCAAGCTCTTTTATGTACAACATACTACTCAGCTGGTTAAAAGTCATGAGTTCTTACATGAGAGGATAGCATTTTTCTAACTTCTTTATTGTTAAATATAAGGCAGCATTTATAATTGTGCTCTGTTGGAGAATATCCTCATACTGTGCCCTGAGAAGCTCCTAAAATTTTCAGTTCCTTCTTCTGTTGGTCTTGTTTTGTCTTCTGCATGGGAGAGAAACACAGTGAGAAGGCTCACTCCTGCAGCATTCCTCCTTCCTGCCCCATCGAGGCAGCTCTTGGATGAACAGCAGCTGCTGCTCTCCTCCTTCCTAGCAGATGAGGAACTGGTCCCAGTGCAGCCTGCTAACTGGCCACCTAAATTACCCGTCTTGTTTATGGATGCAGGAAGTTGCCAGGAAAGAAAAAGTATTGAATATCTTTCATCTGAGCATTTAATTGAAGTTTTATCCCTGTGTTTACATGTGTGGGATTTTTTTTCCCCATGAAAGCTAGCAATTTTCTTTCAAGAATCTTACTACAAGGTCTTGGGAAACATAGTGAGCTCTAGGAACTGTTTTTCTGAAATACAGGTACGCTTACTTTCTGTGCTTCTCAAAGTACATGTAATACAATGGATGCTAGATTCAGCTTGTGCTGAAAGATGGGAAATGACTTTCTATTCCCTATTTAATAACAGCACGTTTCTTGAATCTTGATATCAACCTATGTGGATAATATGAAAAGCCAAGGAAATAATGAAATACAGTATAACGATGACAGGTGGGAGTAGAGAGCATTTATCAACCATTGCTTTAGAAACAGCATCATCAGCCTGTGAGATGGTTAAAGATCACCTAAAAGTGAAGTTCACTGAAGCCTTGGAAACTGGAAAGTTTTTTAGCATCTTAGTTGTATGTTTCACCAGTGCTTTAATCTATATTCTTTGTACTGGATTACGTCTTAGTGATACTAACTGTTTTTCAAGAAGAAACACAGAACCCTAGCAATTAGATTCTTAGCTTTTTGTTTTTAATGCTGTTTGAAATGTATGTATCTTTTTAAATTTCTAACGGATATCTTGTCTATTGATAACCTAAATATTTTTAGGTGCTCTACTACTAGAAAAATGGATCATATTAATTTTTCATAGAAGCAAGTATTCACAATGTGAAAAAGTACAAAACATGTTTAAGAAGAAAACATGGACTTATTCTTTTTAAAAATGATTCCTCTCACATTGTATTCAGCTACCATCTTACGGGAATAATTATAGTTCATTCACTGTGAATGACTATTTGTAACAATAATGAGGTCTAAATGATTAGGAGAGATGAGGAATATGGTATTTGGCAGCTCCTTGTAGGCTGTTAGGAGTTATAAAGGAAGTACCAAGTTTAGAAAAATTAAACAGTTCTAAACTGTATAAAATCTAGGATATGTGTCTCAGAGTGCTTTTCAAGTAAATTGCGAAAATAATGAATAAGAAGTTGGACTTTTTTCAAGAAAAATCCAAGTATATTTCAAGAAGAAAAGGAGCTTAATTCTTCTTAGAAAGTGTAGAAACTCTTAAAATACAAAGGTAGTATATTTTATGGAAAAGTAGTAACTTTTATTTAGAATTAGTTTGATATGTATAATTCGTTGTCTATAAAGACAGGCAAAAAGAGTCCATTTCAAGAATCTTTGTGTGAAAGACTTCATACTGAATAAACCTTTCCTTTCTGTTTTTCAGTCAGCAGATAAGCAGCGAGCCCTGGAAGAAACCAAAGCCTACACAACGCAGTCGTTAGCAAGCGTAGCCTATCTGATCAACACTTTGGCCAACAATGTTCTCCAAATGCTGGATATCCAGGCGTCCCAGCTGCGGCGCATGGAATCTTCAATCAACCACATTTCACAAGTGAGACTTTTTTCTTTTGCCTTTGATGTTACATAGCAAGTAAAACTCTGAACTGACACTTTGTGAGTGAGAAGAATTTAAAACAGAAGGATGCATTTCTTCTCATACTCATTCTGGGATTTGGTCTCATCATGTGATTCTATACCAGTGTTAGTATGAGCATTTACATACCAAAGCAGGTTAAATGCATTCTCAGCCAGATAATTGTTTGGAGAGAGGGTCATTCTGCATAAGCGAAAAGCACAGAAAAATTGCTAATGGTAAAATAAGAGTATTATGTTAAGAAATACAAAATGGATGGTGGAAAACAGTACTCATCATCTTTTTACTTTTTCTGTTGCTGTAATACTGGCATCTAATGACAACAGCATAGATGACAAAAATAGTTTGCTCCCGGCTTTTCTTCATAAAATGTACTTTACAGGGACATGAACAAAAGCCAAAATTAATGTTTCAATTTGTGTGCGGCTGCAGAACTCCTGCCATTGTTTGCAGTTTTTCTGAGCAGCAGTAAACTAAGCTACTATAATCAGGAACCCAGGTTCAATCACCACATTGATGAGAGAATTTGACTGCCAGAACGGGCTGAGAATGAATGATAGATAAAAGTGGAGATTTACCAGTCACTGATGGATTAAAAGAGAAATTGCAAACAGTGATACAGCAGGTTCTGGGTTTGTGTCTGTTTACTGAATATTTTGTGTCTTAGTTGACCAATACATTTTGGCTACTAGGGTTTCTTGATCTCCATGCAATAATATAAATTAAAATAAAGAATACTGTGTTATTTAGAAAAACATTTGAAAATAGGGGCTGTGTAAGGTGGGAAATAAGTGGATGGATTGGATCTATTTGAACCACCAAAATAAGGGAATAATTTTATGCTGGATTAGTGGGCTGAATTGCCTTTGATTAGGTCAGAGGAATCCCAGGGCAAGTACAAAGAAAGAGGTGGGGAGGATTTTCTCTTTTGATAGTGCTGCACTCTTAGATTGCTTCAGTTGTCTCATGGATCTGTATCAAAAATAAGCTGGAAGTTTGATTTCTTCTGCTAAATGCTCCATGTTAATCATTATGCGGACAAATAAATTAATTTTTTTCCCCATAAAATATTATGAATTATCCTGTGTATGCCTGTGTGCTATATCTATATGCTCTATGTGTGTATGTGCTTCCTCACAGGCTAGTGCCAGCTCACATGTGTTCCAGCTGTTTGAGAGCCTGATTCAAAAGACAGTATATTTTGCATTTCATGAATGTGGAAAATTCATTTTGTCACACAGCTTCTGTAAAGTAGCTTTTGTGGAAAGAGTCATAGCATTTTAAATTTTTTCCTTATGAGAAGGTGACATTTATGCAGATTGAGAGCTAGGTCAGATTGTCTTTGACCTTTATACAATACAGCTAGTTATTTAAAATAGAGCACTAAATTAGCAGTACCCCAACACTTAATGAAGATGTATCTGCAAAATTTCATAGGTTGAGCTTGAACAACCAAAAAAAATCTGTGATTTTTTTTTTTTTTTTAATACTGCTGTAAAATTGAAAATCTAGTTTGTTTGAGGGGATTTTTTGTGTGGTTTGTTTCAGCTTTTTTGTGCCTGCATCTATACGTAGGATGCTCCCCAAATTTTTATGGAAGAAATAATATTAGAGGAGCTGACAGTATTTAAATTTTGGGTATTACATACATGAAGTGTATTGATCTAAGTGACTTTATTAAATCGAGTTAATGTATTTGGAAATGGCTTCCTCCCATAATATAAATGTTGTAGATTAGTGTGTTACCTGTCTTAATTTCCAGGGTTATTTCTCTTAAAAAAATAATTTACACAATTTCTCTATAAATAAATTATTTATTTTCAAGAAATTTGGTTATACTTCTCCTGAAATTAGCCTAATCTGCAGAAGGTATCCTTGGTGTTTTATGTTGGGTGTAAAGTTTTGTGAGCTTTTTCTACCAGTACTGAAAATGCATTGTGCTGTAATACCTCACTGCCAAATTAGGATTTCAATCAGGCTGACTTGAAATGAAGTCAGTAACACAGAACAGAAAACAGGTTGGTAATTACAGATGGTAAATTAATTTTTGCATTAATTCTTTGATCAGTAGGTCTTGATATTTAAGTTTAGAAAACAATATATAAAAATTGTGGTATCTCGATGGAATCCTGCTTTTAATTCTCATTTGGGATTCCACATATGCTCCAAAGAAGGGAGCAGAATCATTTGGCACTTGGTATGAAAATTTTTCCCAAAGTGCTTGTTTTGTACAAGTAGCTCAGACTGGGAGAGGTGTGATTAACTTTGTAAGATAAAATGCTCTGGTTCTCTGTTCATTGGTAGAACACCAATTTAAATCCCTTTCTGTGTTTCCTTCTAAATGCCAGCCTAATCAAAGAGATGAAAAGGAAGTTGTTAATCATTTGTACTTTTTCAAGTTGTGTATAGGTTGTGAATAAGGAAATTGTTACTATTGAAACTATTTTTATGCAAGTGATTAAATCCCATTGGTTTAAAAATTAGAATTACTTTGGTTTGGTCTGAAAGCTGATTAATCTATTCTTACTTGCCTTCTTGAACCTTGTCCAGAACTAGATGATACACAGTGTTTCATATTAGACTACAAATTTAAATCTTAAAAACAGATCATATGTACAAATATTTATACTTGTTAAAAAAATTATCGTGCAGCTTTCAAGTTAGCAGTCACTGTGAAATGTTACTAATGTCCAAATTCTTTAAATTAATCTGGCAGATTTTCAGGTTTTAGTATTTGTATGATGAGAAATGTTTTTTCAGGTTTAGCAAGGTCATTTTTAAAACTCTGCTGCTAATTATATAAACAAGCACGTTCTCACAAAGATGAGTAGTAGTGATGAGTTTTCTCCAGTGGCACTGTGCTGTGGGGAGCTCTGCTACATCCTCCCTTTACAGAACTGCCTGCCACACTCTTGGCTGTGAGAACAGCCATTGAATAGACTGCAGCCTTAGATTCTCTGCAGGCAGCAGCTGCTGCTTAGCTGGACTGTAGCAACATCTGCCAGCTGCTCAGTCTGCAGGGAAGTTCACTTGGACTTTCCACTGAAAAGTCAGTAAAGGTTTGTGACCTTTCTCCGTTGTCTTATTCGTGCAAGGCATAAGAATAGCAAAACACTTTAAAAATGGTGATGCGAGGCCAATTTTGCACAGAGCATGTTACCTGTTTATGTAACAAGTAGTTTTTCAGCATTTTTATAGTATTATGATCTCTTTTTTTTTTGTGTATAAATTACATGCAACTTGAAACAATTAATGTCACATTTCTAATATGTCAAAATTAGGGAGTTGCAAATTTTAAAGTAATAATCTGGTTTTCAAGGTAATTTTCAATTAGTTTGAATTGCGTCAAATTAATAAGATTAATAAAAAATAAAAGTCCAGCAATACTACATTTAAGCAACATTTTCTTCTAAGATTTTTGAAACTGAATTTTAAAAGCCTAGACTACAAGACTGACAGTTAATTTATAAATTTAAATTTGAATGGTTTGAGAAGAAGAAGAAATTAAGGCTTCTGGAGACTCTTATCTCTGAAATTTCACTGTAATTCTGACTTTTAACATGTTTGTGGTTGTGGTTTAACCTCAGCTGGCAACAAAGCACCACATGGCTGCTCACTCACTCCCCCCTACCAGGCTCTGAGTAGAAAGTCAGAAGGGTAAAAGTGAGAGAACTTGTGGGTTGAGATATGTACATATCTCTTTAATAATGATGGTGATAATAATAATATAGAAAATTAATATTTGAGGGAGAAATCAAACCCAAGAAGAAAGGCTGCAATTGAAAGCAATTGCTGAGCAGCAGCAGCTGAGCACTGCCCAGGCAGTCCCCAGGCAGCAGTGCCCAGCCAGGCTCCCCCAGCCTGGGGCCGCTGACCATGAGGCCGTGTGGAGCGTCATCCCCTGGGTCAGCAGGGCCAGCTGTCCCAGCTGTGTCCCTTCCCACCTTCTGTGCACCCCAGGCTACCCAGTGGTGGCTGGGATGGGGAGCAGAAAAGGCCTTGACTCTGTGCAGCCGCTGCTCAGCAGTAACTAAAACATCCTGGAGTTATCAGCTCTGTTTACAGCACCAATCCAAAACACTGACCCGTACTGTGAAGAAAATGAATTCTGTTCCAGCCACAACTAACTTAAGCTAGTTAAATGCTAACTTAATACTTTGAGAAATTTTGTTTACCGGTAGAATATTTCCTACAACTCATGAGTTCAGTGACTCTTAAGTGAACTTGTAAGTAGTGTTAACTTTCCCAGAATTTTTTGGTTGGTTGGTTGGTTGGTTGGTTTTTTTGTTTTGTTTTGTTTTAATATTTGCAGAGCTTGAGACTGGCTTTTTTGAATTCAGTATGAAAACCTGATATTTCAAAATGGCCAGAAAATTCTTAACAGAAAAAATGTGGTGGTTCATACTTATTTTTCCCCTTATGCTCTCCCTTGGCTATTGCAGGGATCTTAGAAAGCATATGAAAAGATAATAGTAATGAGCCTAACCTCTACCAAACTGTCACGTAAAAGCTTTTCCAAAGCTAATGGAGATATGTGAAACAAATTTTTAAAAGCATAATAATGCTGTCCAAAATGGACACCAAAATAATGGTGTCCAAAATTTCTTGTTAAAAGATAGGGTTTTAAGTTGTAGAAGGGTACAATGTATCACATCTGCTGTTCCTAACAGAGTTTTCAAGCCAGGTGTTTTGTTAGTCCAGCTCTAACCCCAAAAACTTCTTGTTAGAACTTTCTAAACTGATGAATAAACATTTTGGTGCAGTCTCCTGTCTTGATAAGGGATTTATGTTAGTACTGGAGGTAATAATTACCTGGGTGTTGAAGATAAATATTTTCATTTTCTTTAGTAGCAGGTTAATCTTTGTTGCCTCCTCTACTAATGGAATACTGCAGTGTTCCTTTTTGCTATTTTATGGGTGTATGAGGATCTCATGACTTCCATAGTCTACTAAACAAGAGAATGAAATGTTTGGAAAACTGCCAGCATAATGCTTTTCAATACCATTTTATTATACCACCAGAATTAGGTGAAGTTTGTATACATTTAGCCATTCTGTAGCTATTCAAGTTAAAAGAGATGTTCTGAGTCATAATGCAAGGGAAATCCCACCAGATGAGCTTCAGGTTTTAATTAGGTTTTATGCACTTCATTGTTTGTTACTGTAGTCATGCCTCATGATCACCATAGTCCTTAAGGAAGCTGGTTGTACCCGTGGCTCCTATTGAAAACCCCCTCTTCATTCACAGAAACAGCTTTGCACAGTGCCAGGATACCATTGCTACAGTAACATGAGATATTAAATATCTGTACTTGCATTGTATTGGTAGATAATTACATCAGAAAGTACTGAAAGAACATAGTCAAAGTTGCAGAGTTCTAGCACTTGAAATAGAAAGTGAGAAATCATCTTGCCAATCCTGTACTAATAACTTCCTTTTTGATTTCTGGATTGAAATTAAGGCTCTGAGTGCAATATCCAAGGCATGAAAATGGTTTTGAAAGACCAGATTCAGACCCATAAGATGTTGATGTTCCAGTACATCTTGAAGTGCAGCTGCTATTGCAGTTGAAGTTTTCTAACGTTCTAGCAAATGGTATCAGGGACCCGTGGGACAAAGAACATACAAAAGTCATGTCTCTGCAGTTCTCCAGTGACATGTCTAGACCACAGATAGTCTGTGGTAGAGATTGAATTCATCAGTGGTCTGTCAATCATGAGACTGTCCTCCCAAGTTGTTGCCATCACATATCTTCAGCTTCTTAAGACAGTATGTGCCCTCTGACTGGTGAGATGAGGAGTCTGTAGACCATCTTTTCCAGAATGTGTGCTCCTACTCCCTATGCTGCAAAAGCAAAGGTCAAGCACAGAGAAGGGATAAAAGCCTGAGATGGAAGATGAAATCTTACATCTTACCCTGATGCAGAATGGTGTACTGTACTCTGGCCTGGAAAATGTTGTTGCGCTCTGCTTGTACTTGTACCATACATATTGCACTGCAAGAGCTGTGAAGATCTGACCTGCCCTGCTCTATTGGGGGCTGGTGTGTAGTCCTGGTCATCTTTGAGAGTTTCAGAAAGGGCCTTGGCAAATTCATCGGACAGTGGTTTAGTTGTGAAGTACCTGCAGAAATACATGTGTTTCTGTAAAACTTGTGTGAGCTGTGAATTTCTGCAGAATTTATATATTTGCCAAATCTGTGTGGGTTTTTGTGCCGATGTCCCAGATAGTTTAAGTACCCCAATTAAATTCATAGCTCATCAAACTTGAGCTTTCCAAAGAGAGATTTGTCAATACATTTTGACCTTAAAATCTATTTTTCTGTAGCTTTATTTTAAAAAAAATAACTATGTACCTTTAGTGGAAACCTTACAGTTCTAGCCAGGTGGAACTAGAGTGGCAGAAAGTACATGACAAAGCTGTAGTCAGTGCCTAATTTTAGCAAAGCTACAAAATCTTGAAAATATGTTGCTGAGAAATACTAGGCAATCTTGATGATAGTATTGTAAGCTCACATATTTGTGGAAATACTTCCCTGGAAATAATGCAAAGAAACAACTTCTTGGAAGTAGTTTGGGGGTTGGTTGGCGTTTCTAAATTATTTTTTGTCATTTTAAAGGTTGTGTTCATTGTTCAAAGTAGCACAGGTTCCATTAGCTTGTTTTGGTATAAGCAGGGTAAAAGAGTGTAGCCAACCCCACTGCCCCAATGCCTACCTACGGAAAAATAAAAGAGACAAAAATGTGTGTTATGAAAATGAGTTCTCATTTGTACCTGTTCCCCAGTTACTACAAAGCCTGGTTCAAAACTGTGAAAAGTGTTTCTGGTGCCATTCATGATCACTGAAGTGACAACCTCTGAGTGTTTAGAAATCCTTATGGTGGTGGTTCTGGCTGTTTTTACTTTTGTTTTTTATCCTGTAACTAAAACTTTTGTTCACAGTTTAGCAAATTTCCTATAGTGAAAGCTGTTTTGTGAACAAGCAATTATTTTTGATTTAAATAAGGCAAGGAACTCCATGGCCCATGGTTTAAGAGATTGTATTTTCCTTGAACAGATAAGTGGACTTTTTGGTATCATTTTCTTATTCTTGTAAGAATCTAACAAGGTTCATGTACATGTTTTTAGGCAATGAATTTTCAACAGGACTTTGTCTTACACCTAAGAGTCTCCTGTGGTACTGATTTTAGTATATAAAGTTGGCCCTGGGCTTCCAAAGGGAAGGCAGTGGGCTTACCTCTGGCTTTATTGTGGATACATTAGTATGGAACATATTCTAAAATTTAATCATTGCTTTGTGATGAGTGAGTTGTAACAACCAAAATACTTTCTTGATTTGTCCAAGTGAAATTTTATTCTATCATAGGATTACCAGTCCTAATGTAGCAAACTTTTGCAGTGCAAGAAAACCTGCTCATGGTGTTTTGTTTTTTTTTTTTTTTTTTCCTTAAAATTAAGGCTTGGGAAGGCATCCTTATACTTCATCTAGTTGAAGCCTATGTCAAAGACAAGCTTAGAGAGCAGTTGTAAAATAAAAAAGGGTAAGTGAAGGAATCTTATAAAACAGTGTCAGTAAATTGATGTGAGCTACTGAGAATGGAAAGGAGAAGGAATTTTTTGAAACTGAAAGAGCGAAGGTAGCAGAAAACTCAAAGAACCCCCAGCTATTAGTGTGGCTTTAGAGGTAACAAATTCAGCAGTAAGTTAAGAAAGATGTTGTAATCAAGTATATGTAGTGATATGTTTAGTACAGGGTAGAGATCTTCGAAACATTAGAACTGATTTAATTTTTTTTGATACTGACTCTGTATTCCAATGCATACCACTGTTAGTAAATACACTGCGTCTTTTGTAGACGGTGGACATTCACAAAGAGAAAGTTGCTAGAAGAGAAATTGGTATCTTGACTACAAACAAAAACACCTCAAGAACTCACAAAATCATTGCACCAGCTAACTTGGAGCGACCAGTTCGCTACATCAGGAAACCTATTGATTATACAATTCTAGATGATATTGGACATGGAGTGAAGGTAGGTGATATTGTTAAAACAGCCAAACTGCAAATTCATTGTCTTTGTATATTTTCAAAATAACCTGATGCTTTTCATGTTAATATACCAGTTTCTCCTTGCCTGGACAATGTGTCTATAAACATGAGAGGAGTCCTGTCTGATTTCCAGTTGTCCCTTCCCCTTCTCTTGTCCCAGTGTTTCTAAATGTTGCAAACTCACCAAATCTGATTTCTGATTGGGACTGTGAGTCTCACCTTCAAAAATGCTTCTGAATATCAACTTGTGTGATGCTGCTATTATTGTTTGGGTCAGTTGCCAGGGAAATACATGGGGACTGAAGGGCTAATGACCATCACTTTTGTGCCTGAATGAGCACCACAGAGCATGATCCAGCTGTAATTGCCACTGCTTTACTTTGATGCTCACATAAAGGAAGGGTTTGCATAAGAAATGTTACGGGCTCCCTTTTCTTCTTTCTGCCAGGGTCAGTTGTACTCAAACCCAGTGATGTGCTTTCTTAAAGGGAACTCTCTACAACTTTTGTGCCATGTGGGGTTTTGGGATGGGAATGTTACTGCCAAGTTTAAAGCCAGCTGGTTTTCCCTTTCAAGATACGGAAAAAAGAAGGAATTTCAGGGCAGAGATCAGACTGAGACACAACTGGTGGCTGTTAGATCAGTGTACACAGCAGCAGTAATAGCGTGTGTGAGGTTAGACATGCGTTTTTAAAAGCACATCCTGAATATAAGCACAGGTGTGAGCTCATTGTTAACTTGTGCTGCCAGGAAAACAAGTACGGAAATGAGAACACTGACAGTATTAAAGTTCCAGGAAATGAAAGGTAAATAGCACAAAGTGATGTCATTTTTACAAGGCAAACTAAAAAATCTGTAAACCTGCTAAGTAGCAGTAAGGTAAGATGCTTCTTTTAGTCAAAGTACACCAGAATTTCTTTTGCTTGATTGTATCTCTGTTGTCCTATTTGATTTGTCTGCTTGGATAGCCATTTGAATGGCAATAGGTTGTTTAACCTAACTTTTAAAATTCAAATTCTGAGCAGTTTGATTTAAGTATCTTTCCCAAGCAATTTTACTTAAGGCTTTTTCAACATCCTGTTTGTTAATGGAAAATCTTCTTCCTCCCATTTCTTACCCAAAAAATCTCTGAACAGATTTTTAAAAAGACAGATAGAAAAGCATACCAAACTTTAATAACTACAGTTTTGACCAGGAAATTATTACCAGTCGTGTTAAAATCTGCTACCGGTTTTGAATTTATGCAGGTCAGCAGATCTCCTTGTGGATATGGATGGAGCATATTAACCTGTAGGATTGCTGTTGCTAATATTTTAATCATCACTTTTTGTTTTAGGGAGATCATTTTAGAACTCAATAAAAAATAGTTTTTAATTGCTCTGAAGCAATTATTTAGCACTTATTTAGCACTTGCTCTAAATCATTATAATTGGTATCCCACTTACCTCAATGTAGCAGTCATACTAAGATGCAATGAATTATGTTCTTCTGAAAGAACATAGTTCATCAAATGGATGATGACTTGAGTGTGTTTTACATCCATTTGTTATGCTTGTGATAGACTTAAATTATATTTACCGTGTACTATGTTTATCTAGAAAATGAAGAAATATTGTTTACTTGTGAAACAATAATCAGAGAACTTGAAGTCATGCTATCCTTAAGATTGTAAATGTGTTCCAGTTAGGTTAATCCTGTGTTTAGAACAGAAGCAAGAACATCTCTCTTGCTGATGGGGGAAAAGGTGGCCAGTTGTGCTTATGAACCTGTTTTTGTTCTGCTTGAGTAACTCCATATTAGTTTATTAAATCTCTGGCTCTAGGACAGAGAGAAAAAAATAAAATATGTAGAAGCTTTAAATTTGCTTATATATAGCTTTTTATTGTTTGAGCTGTGATACTTTTCCTTTCAAGTGAGCATTCAGGAGGAGCTGTTGCATAAACAGCATTAAAGTTCCAGTCAGCATCAGGATTCCTCAGTCTGCATTCTTTGTCCTTTTTCTGCTGAAGGGCTTCTGCTCCAGTACTTGGGCCTGGAATTACATATTTTCAGGCCAGGCAAAATGCTGATGCAGCAGACATCCATTGCAGAAAGATGGCAAGCTGGACAGAATAATACAGGAATAAAAGGGAGGATTCTTGGCCGAGAAATTCAGTATGCCATGATGAGAGAAGTGGTACAGGCCCTTAAGCATCTTCTTCCTTCCATTCAGAAATGTGAAGCATAGTGGACACAATATTGAGGAAGGGTTGCTCTATAGTATGGTTTCTAAATAGATGTGAGAGAAGTCAAGTACCTCTGTATCATCCCAGCAGTCCCTCCTCATCTTCCCTCCCTGAAGCTACAGTGCTGCAAAAATCTAAAGAATCTTTTGTGTGAAAGAGACTTGCTTTCAATTTTTTCAAATGTTTCCTAAGTTACAAAGTATTCCAACTTATTGTTCTTGTCAAAGAGTTTTTTAGTCAAGAGAATGGGAAGAAAATAAGTGCTCCCTTCAGAGAGGTGTGTATTAAGGCATTGTAGTTATCAGGCAGTGCTGCTGAGATCTCTGCAGATGGACACTCGGTGTAACTGACCACTGTGGCCAGTACAGGGGGACCTGGTTTTCCAGTGTAGCTGTATGAGGCAGAGACAGTATTGGTTAATTGATCCACTGAACTTGAAACTCAAAGACAGGAGATTTTCTAGTAAATCAGATTATGTTTCTCTTTAGTAGAGCAGGCTCCTAAATTGATGGAACAAATCAGTCACTCTGGATGCTCTACCATTTATCCAAATATTTAAATAATTATTTATTTGAATATTTACATATTTACCTGAATATTTACTGTTCAGTGCTGCAGAAAGTGTAACAAATTTAATGATACGTTTAGATGAATTGAACTAAAAACAGATCATTCAAAGGGAAAGACAAGTAATTAAAAAAATTACTGTGGAAAAAGATGTATGATATTGTGCCAGTAAGATGCAGAACTTAGTGTCAAAAAGCTAGCACTTAGGCTTTAAAGTAAGATTTTGCTGTTGGTTAATGTCTTAATTTATTCTTTAGGAAATGTGGATATGTGGTACAGGGTCCATAAAGAGTGCTGTACTACTTACAAGATGGAATCATTTGTTCTTGATCTTTGTACAAGAGAGATCTCATGGCATCAAGTTAACTAACAGCATTCTCTATGAAAGAAAATGCATTAGCTTAATATGTCAGAAGCTTCCATTTCAGCTACTTGTCAATGGGCTAATGCATGTAAACAATTTAAATGAGCTCAGGCTCATTGATAAGGCTAGTCTTTGACAGCTCAAATAAATTAATCTCTGAAGTTAATCCATCTAGATCTCATGATATATTTTGAAAGAAGCTGCCTTTTTGTTAGCACTGTAAGAACTTGAGTAAACAGTGTACAAGCATTTTAATGTTAATTTTAAAGTAATAATTTAAAGGCTTTTTGGTCAATGTATATTAAAAAAATTCAGCTTGAAGATCTTTTGTTCATGACATTCTGCTTTAACCACTCTTTCTATGATCTACTGATACATTATTTTGTTAATGCTAAATGCTTAACTTTTTTTCTTTCTTTTTCCTTTCTCTTCATATCCTGAAGTTCCAACTAACCTTTCAATGCTTTTTTTCCTTACCTCTTTTATTTGCTCCATTAATGCATTAAGTGGTTGCTTAGATTTAAGGTAAGAAACCCCAGGGCTGGATTTCCATTCTTCTTCTGAGATTATTACACACGGGGAGATGATTGACATCAATGCTACAGATTGTTTAAAACAACACCCACTCTCCTTTCTGTGTTACAGAACTTCTGTTGAGTAACTCATTGTGGATAAGCATTTTGTGATATAAATTGGTGTGTATATGAATGGAAGTTAACACAGTTCATTTTAAAAGGTTTGTGGTAAAATATTAGCTGCCCTCAGCATATCTAGCAGATCATTTATGAGGGAGGGATGTTGTGCTAGCCTTGTGTAGACAAAAAATATACACGGACTAGACAGCTGAATATGAGCCTCCCCCTGTGTAATATTCTTTTTATCCTATATACGGTGTAAGTTACGGTTTGATTGGGATTAATGTCTCAGTGTGAGATTGCTCAGATAATGGGCTCCAAAGGTGTATAACAAATTCAAATCTGTATATTATTTTTTAAAGTTGCAGTATTCTTAATTTTTTCAGAAACTGATAGAAGTGCTTAAATACTCAGAGGTACTCATCTATGGGAACTTTCAGAAATTTCATAATTGTGTAAAATACTTAATAACTGTTAAACAGCCAGATAAGTGATTTATTTAGTTGAATATTAAATGAATAGTGCATCAAAGAACTGAGGCTGAAGTATGTCAAATTCTTTCAGTGTTAGTAGTCTTAGTGGCTGCAGAAGCAGCAATAAAAAGCATCAAATCAATTAGACAAGCAGTTAAATTAAGTTACATGATATTATGGTGGAGTTCATAGTACATTAATTAATATATAGGGTATAGCCTTTATTGAATATGATGATCTCCTCCTCCTCTTCCTGAAGTGTGGCTGGTTTGGGGGAAGAGGGACTGGAAGATTTTTAGTAGCAGGTGCCACCATTGTAATGAGGGACTTGTATTTTAGGACATAGAATGCCAGTGTGTAGAATGAGTGTATTAATTAAAGGAAGTTCCAAGTTGACGTGAAATATTTTTAAGTATTTTCTATGCTTGGAAAAAGCTAAGAGAAAATCCTGCAGATTCCTGAGATTGCCTGTAAAACCAAGTATTTCTGTAGATATCTCCATGATGTCCCTGTGAAATTGGACAGATGGTACTTTTAGTCAGGTATTTAAGTGTATGTAGCATCTCTGATAACAATGGAAAACTTTTAATTTAGGAGAGAATTCTCACATGTCATTTGAAATTTATTTTTACAAAGGAGTGTGAGGTGTACAACTCACTTAGTGTTTACATGTTTTTAATTTGAGAATGGCAAAATATGTCTTCTCCCTGGTTTTTTACTGTCTGTTTACATAACATGGGTACTTTTGATGCTGAATATGTCTTATTCTGGACACACTTAATATTGGATGATGGTTTTCTCAGTGTTCTTAAAAACACAATTTACAAACTCAATTTTCTTTGTTGCTTTCTGCAGTTGCAGTTTGTAAATAAGTAATGACTATCCTAAGAAAAGTTTTTAAATTATGTAATTATAGATTGTATGTGAACTGACATATCTGTGCATTATCTGCAGTGGCAGTAAGAATTTCTACAGCTTTTCAGAGTAAATATTTTTTTCTGTTTATAGGTTTGCAATGAAACCATTTTTTGTTACAACACCATTTCTTTATTTACTAGAGTGAGCCCAGTCAGAAATTTGATTTGAGAAATCAAACATGTCAGTCAGCTTCTCATTAGCAAAACATGAGAGTTTAAAAGAGAAAACAAAAAAGGCAAAAAACTGTGCATCTCTCAGTAGAGACAAAGAATAATCTCTGAATTATTCTTTGTCTCACTGTAGTCCCTGTGCATCAAGTTGAAAGATGACTGAAAAGCAGTTAGTAGCCCCAGTTCTGTGTGAATGGTATATTTACTTCACTTAAAAGTGATTGGATATGAAGTGTTTAGGCTGCATTTCTTTTTTGTGACTGCAAAAAAACCCTTAGCATTACCTAACAACTATAGTATTAAACTGACTGACTGTAGCATTGGATTTGTGTCTGAGCAACTTAAATTTTAAACAGATTTTGAAGAAAATTTCATTTACTAGGCAGAGGAAAATCAGTTGAAAATGGCATTGTTTAAGCCTTTTTATATTCACCAGACTTGGTTCTTCAATTACTTTACATGGGTGGATGTGGTAAGAACAAGTAAGCTCACTTGCTTGAAGCTTCTGCTTGCGGTCATTTGCCAAAACAGGGCTGAAATTTATACATTTCACTTCCATATAAACTGGTTAATGAGCTGACAAGCAAATAGTTTGATTAGACATGCACAGTAAGTATTTGAGTATTTGGGTGGCTGAGCACAGCCTGAAAATAAATTTACTTTGAGGTAGTAGATGATGGGCCAAAAATCTATTCATCATCTCTGTAGCGTTAACAAGATGAAGCAAGGCATGGGAAGGGAGCTTTCTTCAGCCTTGGGGTGTTTTTTCCTCTAATTGGATATAAAATTGCTCAAGAAGGTCGAGGAACTGCCTGAAGGTTCTGAATATAATCCATGAAACATCACTGATGGGACACTTTTTCTTACTAGGTTTTGGGCAAAAAATTTTGCCTTTTGACATCCTGAAATTTCTAGAAAATACAGTGTGAATGTAAAGCACCACTTAAAAATTTCTGGCTGTGTCCAGCTTTAGAAGCAGTTCCTCCTGAGGTTTGATTGTGTTGAATATCTGGTATTCAGGATTTTGGGGGTAAAAAAACAACCAATCAACCAAAAATAAGCAAACCCCTCAAAAATCCCACCTTGCTTTCTTTCTTGCAGGTAAGTGCCTCACGTCTGTATAAATACAGGACATTAATTCAAATAGTTTTGCAGTCTCTTGACCAGCTCTCATATCTCAACAACTATGTATTTCTGCACTTCCTGTTCAGTGATTTTTTTTTTTTTTTTTTTTTTTTTTGTGAAAATTTTCCCAAGAATTAAATTGAAGGAACGGCATAATTTATCAGATTTAGCTGATTTATTTCAGTACAAATTCTTTATACAATGGAGTGCTAAAGAAATTCAGTAGATTAAATGCTGATAAGTATGAAAGAAACTCAGTCATTCATAGGACCATAAGATGGTGTTTTAATCATTGGAATCTATGAAAAACTAGTTGCCAAAAATAGAAATTGGCCAATTAAGTCTTAAGTACTAAAAAAATTAAACTTAGGAGGGTAGTTTTTTCTGAGTGCTCTAGTCAGTGCTGTATTGTGTCTTGAAGTCATCAGATGGTACCTTTCTAAAACTGTAGCTCAAAAATAGAAAGTATTGGATTAAGTGCTATTGTACTCTTTTGAAACAGAATGGTCCATAGGTATCCATTTCTTTACAGTTCATTTTATAGCTGTTACTGTGGGGCTGGATCCCAGAGCATTTTCTAGGATGTCTTACTTACCAAGGATCTGCTTTTAGGTAATTTCTGTAGTTTCTTCCTCAGCAAAACTTCGAATTCCAGCTCCAGTGCTGACAAAGTTACAGCTTTGGTAGAAGATATTTTTCTGTGGTGCATGTGCTTGCTAATTCATCTATAAAAAGCTTCTGCAAGGTATCCAGTTAAAAAAAAAAAAAAAAAACTTAACCAAGATTTCTTGGTTCCACAACTTCTGTTGGTAATATTTTTTTTTCCATCTGTGAAAGAGGAAAAAAAAAATCATTTGAAAAATCCCTGCATGCATTAGGCACAGACCCTGTGCCCTACTGTCTGTTTACAGGGTTGTCTTCCTGTTTTTACATCAGTCAGCTGTGGTTTTTTCCTGAGCTTTGTGCCCAAGTCATTACTGCCTCTCTTATTTTTTTCTGTTCTAAACACAGTGGTTGGCTGGTTAACTGTGCAGTTGTGAGCACAGGCACAGACAGATCCTCCTTTATCTTTCTGCTTGCAGGCTCTCTTTTGCTATGCGTTTTCTTAAAATGATCTGCAAGATTTAAACTAGAAATCAGCCCCAGCCTGTGGGGCCCTGCAGTCAAACAAACCACCATCAGACAGATGCATTCCTCTGCTTTTGCCCTCTCATTAAATCAGCTACATCTGGGTAGTTCCAGCTGTGCAGAACCAGGGGAAATGATGTCTGAAACAGTGCAACTTCTGGCAAATACCAGCTTACTCCAGAAAACCATTTTTTTTAACTTGACAGTGAATGCAAATGTGACCTTGAGTTCTGGTGGTTGCTTCAGATTTTACATGTTTGTAAGAGGGATGTGTGTGGGTGAGGATTTGTGTATGGAAACTGTATTTACAAGCATATGTGCAAAATAGAAAAGGCAATACAGTAAAGTTTGGAAGACAGGAGGCATTAATGGCCTTCCTTCCCCCCCCAGGAGAAATTATTATAGGAAGAGACAGCTGTATATATTACAGTGCTTTAATCTCAGTTGTAGTTGGTGCAATTTTAGATTTTTTTTAACATCTTGCATGCTTTTATTTCCAAGGACCTGTCCATTTTGATCAGAACTGTTGAAATAATTGTATCTTTTAAATTTCTCTTCTGTGATTATTTGGTAATAAATCAAAGGGGAAGTTGCTTGTACAAGGTTGTTTAACTTAGAGTAGCTGATCTTAAAGCCATCCGTCCTGTCAGATTTGAAGACAACTTTGTAAATTTTAATTACTTACTCTCTGAACAGTTCAATTTCAATGTTGAAAAGTTGTTTCCAAGACCCTGAAACTAAACCTACTGTCAATAAATTTCCTCATCTTTCAGGTTGGGTTTTTTTGAGGATGGTTTCTTTTTGCTAAGTTCCTGGGCTAAAAGGGGTCATTTTTTGTTTGGCCACATTTCCTTAACGCTTTCCTACCATCTTTTGTCAAGGATCTGTGTATTTACATTGTTAATGAAAGTCTCAAGCAGTCACTAAAGCTCTGTGTTGGTGAGGTGAGTGTTAGCTCCACTTCTGGCTGTAGCCAGTGTGATGTGATGTTCCAGCATCCTCCACCCCAGCCATCCTTTCTTCTCATGTAGCCATAGCCCTGGGGATGCCTAGGAGTTAATTTTTGTTCTTGCAGTCTTTGTGTATAAAATAATAACACTATTTGTATTAAATATTTGGAATTTTATATTAACTGTATAGTGATAGCCAGTGGTTACATCATCTCGTCAGAAACAATAGTGTAGCCAGTTAAAACCCCTAAATGGACTATTCAGGGGCACACAGAGTGGTCTGTCATCTAAAGACATCTAAAAGCAGAGGCTGAGTGGGCTGTTTGAAATACAGCAAGTGACAATTCAGTGAGCATTTAATTAATGTGGATTTTGTTTGTTTGTTTGTTTGTGGGTTGTTTTTTTTTTTTGAAAACTCAGGTAGGTGGGTGAAACAGGCATGTTTAATGAAAGAGGAAATACAGGGGGTGCTGCAACTTTAAAAAAAAATTCAGATTTTGCTATTTCTTAAATGTTCCGTGTATAGAATAAAATGTATTTCATTTTACACTTTCCCTTTTCCCTTGAAGTAGTTGTAGTTCAGTGCTTACCTCATCCCTCACTTGAATTAACTTTAGATTTCTTGTTGCTTAGAGTTGGCTTAAAGGACTTTATAATGCGGTGCAACATAATTGTGTCTTAAATTGACATTACAGAGTACTCTTGCACAACTAAATCCAATCATCTGTTTTCGAATCTGACAAAATACCTCTTCCAATGCTTGGGATTTCTTTTTCTCCCTGCAGATTGAAAATATGATAGCACTGGGATTATTTAGAGCCAGAGAATCAAGTTTCAGTGGATTAGAATATTGAACGTATTACTCCTTACTGTGTTGTCAATATTTATCAATTCACAAATCTAAACATTGCCAAGGTTTTAAGTGAGTTGTTGGCGTCAAATTTTGAAGGAGTAATCTGCCTTCAACAATGTTTGCAAATACCCTTGAGTGCCTTCATCACTGATTTTTCTATGGGAGGTGGGGGCAGTAGCCAGGATTTACGTTTTAGAAAGAAGAAACTGTGTGAGATGGAGCATGACAGGAAGAACAGAGAGAGGGATGTAAGCACACTTGTTTAGGTTTGCTGAGTATCTCTGTGCCTAAGCAATGGCTCAGGCAGTCGGAAATCCGAGCTGTTTTGTAAGCAGACCGTGTACTGATTCCTGTAAGGATGCATGCATTGAGGGAATTTAGCTTGGCTGGCAGACTACAGGGAAGCAAAATGCACATTGCTAACAATTGTTTACAATTCCTAGATTAATCAATCAGTCAGGAATGCAAATGAGTTTTTGAAAGAAGTTAGAGTAAATTATTTCATGCAAAATTTACTTCATTAGTATTTTAACCTGACAGAGGGCAAGTGGACAACCACAGTTATATCACATCACTGCTAAATATTTTTCTCCCTGTCCATTTATTTATAAACTCTCAGATATTAAATTGCTACAGATTTAATGGGGGGAAAAAATACACCTTTGTATTTTTCTCAAAATAGCTTTCTCTCTCTCTGTATGTTTATATGCATGTAAATAATATTTAAAGTAAATATCTTTAAAAGTTTTTATAATCTGTGAAAACATTAAAACATTAATGTATGGTATTTATAGATTACTTTGACTTCTCCATATCTGTATAAATCACATTAGATTGTGGCCTGTTAGATAAGCCTTAGTATTTGTAAACAGTATTCAAAAATATTTGTGCAAATTTACCATTCAGTAGTGCCATGTGAAATAACTGCCTTTTTCTGGGAGGTTCAGCCAAGTTAGGTATAGTGACTGTATTCTCAGAGATTCAACATTTATGGGGTAGCCTGAAGGCAAATTCACTTTTTTGTACAATTTCTAAAAACTATGTAATAAAGAGTCCTTTGAGCACAACTCATGACTTCGAGCAGAGTGGAAATTGCATATAAAACGCATGGCCTCTCAATGATTTTGTTTGTTTAAACCTTCCCCTACTTAGAGTTAATTGCTGAAGGCATCTCTGTGTCTCTCCCCTGGACCCTGAGCTCAGTGAAGGCCGTTTTTCTCCCCGTTCTTTCATGCAGGTCAGCACCCAGAATATGAAGATGGGTGGGCTGCCTCGCACAACACCACCCACCCAGAAGCCACCAAGTCCACCGATGTCAGGAAAAGGAACTATTGGGTAAGTGCAGTTACTGGGTGGGTGAATAGAAGGGAAAAGAGGGAAGATTCTTTCTTTTTCTGTAGTGGGAGAGGTTTCATGGTTTTATTTTAACCATTCACAAAGGCCAAGAGGTGTTATATCTGCATCCTGTGATACTGATCACGTCTTTGTATGTTAGTGTGCTTCTGCCAGAAGACAGTGGGCATCATCAGCCTTTCCCAACAGGAACCTTTTTCTCAGTGCAGAACACTTACTCTACAGTATGTTATTTTAAAATATGTCATTAGCTGTGGCTTTTGCAGCCACAGCTGAAAAATGAGTACATGACACTGTTCATTATTTGTGCTGTGCTTGATGAAAGTACTTTCCTGTGACATTCATGAACCTGATTTTGACCTTAGGAAAATGTGTTATAAGTGGGAGGCATGCTGTTTGCCGATGTGTGATTATGTATATACATACAGAACGTGGCGCTTTATTTTAATGCACGGTAATGGCTTACCTTTAAAACAAGAATGGGATGTGCAGCACAGAGTTCACTGACGGGAAGACTGAAGTACTGAAGAACATCCTTAATTTTTTTCCCCTCATCCTACAAAATAAGTACTGCAAAGTTATAGAAAAGCCCATTTTTTAAGCTCACATTCCTGATTAGTCTGCAGCTGTCTTTCAGAGAGTGAGCAATCTCTGGTTTTGTGTGCGTTCCCCTAACCGGCTTCTGGCGTGTGCTTGTGCCGTGCAGGCGGCACTCCCCGTACCGCACGCTGGAGCCGGTGCGGCCCCCGGTGGTGCCCAACGATTACGTGCCGAGCCCGACGCGCACCATGGCCCCGGCCCAGCAGAGCCCCGTCAGAACGGCCTCGGTCAACCAGCGCAACCGCACCTACAGGTACCGGCCTGGCCTGCGCGGGGCCAGAAACTGCTGTGCTGAACAGCAAATCCCCGGCACCTCCCTCTGCCGGGAAGCTCCCTCATTTATCCTGTGGGCTGGGAATCTCATTGGCCTGATGAGAATAAGCACTAATAAAACCAGAATAGGGAATCATGTTAAGATTATTCAGTTAATCCCCTGTTCACCTCAGTTTTAGTGATCTCACTTAGCAAGAGTACTTAATGGATTACTAAGATTGTGAAGTCTTTCAAGGAGGTAGATCGTGATGCTATTTTACTAAATGATTACCAAACTGGGGGAAGACTTTGTACACAGCTTGCCTTCTACATGTTGAAGGGCTGTTTAGATGTTACACTTGACATTTTTGAACAGTCTTTGATGTTTATAGATTGAATAGCTGAAATTGTAGCATAGTGTTTTGGGGATATTGATAACTTCAAACATAGAATAAAACTGAACTGCATTACCAGGGGCTCTGCAGAAGACTACAGTTTTTTCTAGGATAATTAGTTTCATGATGTGATAGATCCAAGTACTTTCCTTGAAATCTTTACTTTTTAAACATAATAAATACTTGAGGATGGCTAAACAAGTAGACTTAAAAAGATAAGAAATCTGAATTTTACTATCTTACAACTTTTTGGTTTTAGTAGTTGCATATGAAAGCATACACAAATCACAGTCTAAGCACTCCATAAGTTTTAAAGTTATAGGAAAAAGGTCTGTATTTGCTCTGTAGGGGCTTAACAACACTGGAATGCCATGCTTTGAACACGGTTCTGGGCAAGTTCACTATGACTAACTTACTGAAAGAAAAGCTCTTGTGTTGTAGTCAAAGCGGAGAGTTTCAGGAAGGTCCAGCTTTGTACAGATTTATACCATCCTTGTTTCTTTTCTCTTGTTCCCTGCTACTTCTCTGGTTTTGTAAGATGCTCTGTGAGGGATCTTATGTTTCAGCATGAACAGCAGCATATTCATACCCTGGTTACTTTGGTCTCTTACAGCAGCAGTGGCAGTAGTGGAGGAAGCCACCCAAGTAGTCGGAGCAGCAGTCGAGAGAACAGTGGAAGTGGAAGTGTAGGTGTTCCCATTGCTGTTCCCACACCATCTCCTCCTAGTGTCTATCCAGGTAAATGGGAACTTCTTGTTCCTCTTTCTGCCTCATTGTTAACCTTGAGTATTTGCAGTTTCCTAAACTCGAAGGGAAGCCCAGAGTT
This sequence comes from Urocynchramus pylzowi, assembly GCA_013397555.1. NCBI lineage: Eukaryota > Metazoa > Chordata > Aves > Passeriformes > Fringillidae > Urocynchramus > Urocynchramus pylzowi. The sequence continues at coordinate 774,620 of VZRH01001195.1, forward strand.
CATTGCTATTGATAATATGAGTTTGAATCAAGTAGAATCTTCTCTGCGAGTGTCTGATGTGCTGTAATGTTCCTTTTATGTATTAATTTGTTTATCAGAATTTTTTGCCTGGCTGCCTGCATGTGACAAGGTAGGACACAGCACCTTTTTTAGTGGGCTGAGGGACACTTCTCCCTTGTCCTTTTAAGCAAATAAATGTTTTTTCATTGGCTGTTTATTCAGATACATAGAAGCATGTTTTTAGAAAATTAGATTGAATGAGAGGCAGGCACAGAGTAAATCTTGAGTACATCAATGCAAGCCTGAATTGTCACAAAGAGATACTTGCTTAATGTAATGGTCCCGGACTTTCCAGAAGTAGGAAGTGTTATTAGTACTTCTTTTTCCTTTGCTCAACCTTTTCAGTGAAGAAGAGCCTGTAGTTCTCTTGCAGTGAAATACATCATGCTTCTGAAACAAAGAGCTGAAAATTTTTTGGTTTCCTCTTTATATTTTCTAATTTATACAAAAGCTAAAGACAGCCATGCTAGAGATTGGAGCATAAATAACACAATGCAAAGACATCTTTCAAAAGTAATACTTCTCACTGAAAAGTTTTGGGTTGTGTTCCCTTCAGACCTGGAAAGAAGTGGATTTGCTTGACTCATTTACCATCTGCACAGGAATGAGCCTTTCTTTAACAGCTCCATTGTTTTCTCATCTCCTGCATTCTGAAATACTGTGCAGCTAATAAATAGCTAACACTGAATAGTCAGAGGCTTTCTCTAATCCTTGCTAACATATCTCCTTATTAACTCCACCTCTTCCTCCTCTCTTCACTTAGCCCCTGCTGGCTCAGCTGGCACTTCTCCCCTTCCTGCTACCTCTGCTCCTGCCCCCACTCCTCCTGCTCCTCCTGCCCCTTCCTCTGCTGCCCCAGATGCTGCTGCTGCTGCTGCAGGAGCTCAGCCCCTTGCTGATGGCTTCACCTCTCCAACTCCCCCTGCTGTTTCTTCCACACCCTCTGCAGGTGAGTGTCTGCTCCAGCTGCTGGGCAGATGAACCCAGATGTGATCATGATCCAAGGCTTTGCAAAGTTACTTCAGCAGCAGTGATTCATAGTTTAAAAAAAAAGTTTAATTATAACTAGAAAATATCTGCTAATACCCAACTATAAGGTCATGGTTACAGTAGCCAATTCAAGTTGTGCTGATTTTATTAACAGCACTAATTTAATTTTATAATTTTATTATTTTTACATTTGTATAATTCACTAAATCATACTTTTATTTCTACTTGGATTCTGAGAACCTCATAGAGTAATTGTTTGGCAGGAACCAGCACATAGTTCTGGGTCTTACTATTCTCTTTCATAAATGCAATTTTAAAAAAGTGCATCTAGCAAAGTATAGTTTATGTAACTGGTTTCTTCAGTGTTGTCAAATGACAAGTCTCCCTTTAATGAACTGATGAAAAGGGCAGGGTTTTTGTGTCCAGTATTAGGTAAAATACAAATTTTTATTATGCAGACTACTATTAAAGCATTTTGTTTTCATATGTGGTACTTAGGGTGTATATTGCAACTTCCTTTTTTTAATGCTACACTTTTCATTTTCTTATGTGCTGAAGTTTTAGAGTGTAGCACTTACCAACCATAGCACTGTCCTGTATCACTTTTTGATGAGGAGATTGCAGTGTAAAGATCTTCAGACAGCCAAATTCATGTGTAGCTACCTGCATGCTTTGCTGCTTTACATTATGGTGGAGGCTGCTTACAGGGGAGGGAGTTGGTTTGTGGGCTTGTTAGTGGTCATCTCTTAATAAAAATTGCACCAGGTTCCAGAAGCATTCTTGAAATTGCATGTAGTTTAAAGGGCTGTGGCTCATATAAAATTAGAAGATATTTACAGTAGAATCTGTAACTGTGACCAGAAGTTTCTAAAGTGTGATGAATTTTGATCTGAGATGATCCTGATGTCTGAACTACTTTCATGAAGATGAGCTGTGGCATATGGAGCCTCAATCAGTTTTCCATTTTTGATGCACTGTCAATATACCAGTTCTTAAGCCATGCTGTTTCTATATTTTTAACAAGTCAAAATCAAGCAAAGATTAATATTTTAATGACTGCAAATTCACATTCACGATTTCATAAGAGAAATTTTACGTTAGTTATTATTTCTAAGATCTTTTGTTTCCCTGTTTTATTAGTGAGATTGCTTCTATGGCTTCTCTGAAATAAAGTATTTTAAGAGACTGGATAGGTCACCACTTAAGAAGTCATAGCTTTTGGTCCTTAAAAACCTCTTAGCCCTCTCCCTTCCCTTCTCTCCAATCACCACCAATTTCTGCAATTACATTATGTAACAGAGAGAGAGACACTTTGAAAAGACACATCAGGAAAAATGAGAAAAAGTCTTTATAGAATGGATTCTTTCTTAGATGTTTCTTATCTGTAAAAAGTGCAGTTTTTTAATATGGTGCACCACATTATTGGTACAAAGCAGAGGGAATGTGACACTGTAGTTCATGCATTTGCTCTTACAAGCAAGTAACAAAGCAAGCAACTTGTATTTTTATTTACTGACCTAGTAAGAAGTTGTGCAAAGCAAGCAAAACATAATGAAGAACAATGCAGGTTTTTTAAAATTTGCACATTCTTTTTATCTGTTTCTCTACTTACTTCTCTCCTCAACCACAGTGACCATCCCTTCTTCCCTTGTTTTCTTGCAAACTCTCAAATTTGCTTCTAGGACAAATGGTGGAGGCAGAATAGTTTGTGGGGTGTAATAACGCATATGGGAATAACAAATCCAGCTTGCTGTTATATACAGTATAAAATCCAGAGAATTTCATGTGAGCACAGAAGATACCTTGCTTCATTTACTGCTTGCTGGGATTCACGATCTATGTCTTGAATACAGAAAGTAATAGAAATGCAGAGCAAGTTTTTGAGGAGTTGTTTTAATTGACAGCTCCCTTGAAGAGGGTCTTTTAGCTTGAATTCATTTATTCCATCCTTCAAGCAGTTTCTAACATTCATTTCTCCCCAGATGATTCTCTGAATATCTTCTAAATGGCCCTAAGATAGGTAGTCCTGTGTTTTTCAGTTAACAGCTTTGAATCCTGGAAATGGCCTGCAGTTATTTTTTACATTTGTGTTCCTTATTTGTGGAACTGTAACATTTTGAGGAGTTTTTTGCAGGTTCAGTAATAACTAAATTCACAAGAAGTTATTGTAATACGTTATTTAAAATAAATAACCAGATATTATTTTCTGTCATTTTGAGGATTCATAGCTTCAACACCTTTGTGTTTTCCTGCTGGATTTTGTAAGCAGTGCTGAGTGCAGGCAGTTGGAAGAGTTACGTTTTGCATTGCTCTAGAGACATTCGGTGTCCTGCCAGTCTGGCAGCTGAAGTGGCTGACTCCTCGGATGCCGACTGTCTTAAAATAAAGAGCCAGAAACCTTTCCAAACCTTTGAAATTGAATGCAGGTAAAGAGAAGGCAGGCATCATTCTTCTCTTTGCTAATGCATTTCTCTCTCTGCCCTAGGTCACCCAGTTCAGTTCTACAGCATGAACAGGCCTGCAGCTCGGCACACGCCCCCGACCATCGGGGGCTCTTTGCCGTACCGGCGGCCGCCTTCCATCACATCACAGACGAGCCTTCAGAACCAGATGAATGGGGGCCCCTTCTACAACCAGAACCCAGGTAAGAAAGTTTGGCTGCTCCACTGAACTCAGTGGTCACTGGACAGTGACCTTCAGCTCTCTGAAATTTTATGTTCTGTCTCCGTTGCAGATCTTGCACTTTCACTATGTTGCTGGTAGCTGTGCCAAAGCTGCAGTGCAAGTGCACAGTGTTCAGCTTTTATTATGGCAAGCATCTTAAAAAATGCTGGCTTTGTTGCCAAATAATTTATGTTTAATGTCACAGTCCCTATCAGACAAGCTTTAGTCCTTGACTACACCATGTGCCATGGACCTGCTTTGGTGTGGGATGGGTATTTGATTTTGCACCAGAATGCTGATTCTTCATTAATCAGTCTTTATTGTGTGTGCTTTTTCCTTCTGGGTAACATACAGTTCAAGCAGTGGTACTTGTTACACCGGAATAGGCATTAGACACCTTGAGGACACCAGTGGTATTTGGGTGCTGGTTCATCTGCTAAGCCCACAAGTGATGCTGTTTTATGGGTGATCTGCCTTATAAAGCTAGAGAAGACATTACCAAGGAGTGTCCTGTGTGTCAGCATAACACAGTAGCCTTTTACCTGAAGAGTCCTTCCTGTGCTTCTGATGGGACCAGGAGGGTTTTATACCAGACTAGAGGAGAGTTTCTCTTTTGACAAAGCTACAGAAAGATGCAGGGGACACACTGAAGGTTTCTTGTCAGGAAATGCCCTATTACCAGCAAAACTGAATGTTGATTTGCAAGTACTCCATACAGTATGTTGGTGTTTTTTGGTGGTGAAATTTGAAGGGGAGGTGCATGTTGCTTGGTTGCTTTTGGGTTTGTTTTTTTTTTTGGGGGGGGGGTGTGTTTGGTTTGGTTTTGTTTGTTTGTTTGTTTGTTTTTTGTTGGTTGGTTGGTTTTTGGCTGGTTTGTTTGTTTTGTTTGGTTTTTATTTAAACTGAGCGCTGAACTTGGAATTAGGTCAAATGCTGCAATCTGCATTTAAGGGGTTTGATCAGGTTTAGCTGTTACTGCTTGTGAGCTACCCTGCAGGGTGAGCTGAGCTTGATGGAAATAAATGGTGCTGCTGGGCACTGGGAAGTGGAGGAGGTTGTAAGGCTAAATTGTAGCCCAGTTGTCTGAAATAGGTTATATTTTTTAAGCACATTATGTGCATATTGAAGGCTGAAGGGGGGAATAGGCAAGAAAGAAAGGGTAATAGCAACAAAAGAAACCTTTCGAGATTACAATAAAGCAATTTTTGCAATAAAGACAATTTTCAGTTTATCCAGAGAGTTTCTGATGACTGCTGTGTGTTTTTTCCTTTAGCAAAGGGATAATTCTCTGCAAGTTGCCATTGCATTGTTAATAGGTAATCATAGAAGATGCCAAATAGACTTAAAATAAATTGCATAACTACAGCTGTCTGCGTATCCAGAAAGAAGGTAATGATTATGGTGATTAGTCATTTGAACTGTAAATCACAAACAAAATACTTCAGTTATATTGGCATATCTGAGACAATATAAATAAGCAGTTGTAGTAGGAGACTTTTTTTTTGATATACCAGCAGAATACAGAATTTATTAGCTTTGCAGTTACACTAAACCAAGGCTTTTTTCGAGTTCACCTTGAAAGGATAGGATGCTCAAGCATGCATAATTAATGAAAGCCCTAAGAACAGAGGTACTGATGTGTCTGGAAGGAGCAGGTTCAGTAATGACAGGACAGAGGCCACAATTTTTTCTCAGCATTCCTGAAGAGAGGTAGAAAACAAGAGGAGGAAGAGAGACCTTACAAGAGGCAGAGGAGGGTGTCAGCTATGGCTTTTTGGTTGTTTGTAGGCTGTTTGACAATAACCCACTACTGTTTTTTCCACTGCCATTTTTAAAAATGGTGGCCTAGTCATGTTTGTTTATTCACTTGACAGGAGGATGAAAGGTACTTGCATTGCCCTGTTCTGTTAAATGCCACTTCAAGATAATACAATTTTTCTGCTTTGTGATGAGACCTTTTTAACAACTGAAAATATTAAGCAATGCAGACTCTGAATGATCTCAGCATATGTCTGTCCCAAAGCCACTCTTGCCAGCCAAGCCACCTAACAAGTGCTTTGACATTGCAACTTTGGATATCATTATCTAAGTAATATAGAGCTCAGCACAGGCTAAAAACCGTGTGGGAGAATCTGGGCAAGTATTGAGATGGTGTTTGCACCCCACCCCATTGGTACAGCTGAATTCTTACCAGTCTGAAGCAGCCAAGTGGAAGATGCTCTTGAGCATTTCTGAATTAATTTACAGCAACTGTGTATTAAATCTATCAGTGATCAGTATGGAAGGAAAATGGGGGAGGAGATTTAAGATGATGTTTATACAGCAGAGGTAAAGTTCTTCTGATACATTTAATAAAAAAAAAAATATTTATTGTATTGCCTCTTAGAGGTCAAAACTAGAGTCATTATATAGCATATAGAGACAATATTATGATAGCCCCTGCACAGTGCAAAGACTGAAGCACAGACTAAGGGGTTAAGATACTCAAGGAATGATGTCAGCTAGTGTTAGCATCACCATTGTGATTAAACTACACAACCCAAACTCAACCAAGGAATTTTTTTTTGTATTTGCTTGGCATGCTTATCTAGAGTGATTTATTTTTCTCCATGGAAAGCCTTGTTATTTCTTTCAAAGAAATTTCTATAGCTCATGAACAAAGTACACTGAAGAGACCAAGGAAACTGGAGCTACTCTCCTATGGTAGTTATGGATTGTATGAATCCATATGATGTTGAATAGAGGAATCATTTTGAAATTAAACAGTTTTCTAGTGTATATAATTGAAAAAGCAGGGACAAGGATGCTGAATTGATGAATATTACTTCTTTTAAGTAGGACTTTAAATTTGAGTTCCTTTTTTCTGCTTTGAAAAAGTACAAGACGAAATCTTTTCACAGCAATCAGGGTTACACTTGAAGGAGTAAGTACTCTGAGGTCACATCATTTGAGTCAAAGAAACTGTAATCAGAAATACATTTCCATTTTTTCTCAAGAGATATCAATTAAATGGTGAGATAATGGAACTTACTTTATATGGAGGTACTTTTGCAACAAAAAGGATGGTTGCTGTTAGTCTTTTCATTCATGGTGTGTGGTTCTGAAAGAAATGTGAATGTGAGTGACAGAAGAAATTCAAAGCACTTAAGGTAGTTGTTACTGGAATGAGCAAACAGGAAATTTTGAGACACAAGTTGTAAATGCTGTAGAACTCTTTTCTGTTGCTATAATAATGTGAATTAATTCTGAAAAATGCTACATCATACTTGTCAGTTTTCTTACTACCTCTGGAATTAGCCTGAAATTTATTTCGTTCTGTCTGGTAGCTAAATAAATGTACTGGTACATGAAGTATAGACTTTTTTTCCCCTTAATCCCTTTGGACATGATTAAATGTTTTTTTGTATGCCACATACTAACAAGAAATTTATTATTTGTGCTTCTCCTAAGGTGTGCTGTCTGAAAAATCAACTTGCAACTTGCCTAAAGAATTTTACTGTATTATTCAAAGTGATACTAAGCTCTCATAAAACTATTTAGCTGGTTTTTTTAGCTAGAAACACACATTCCAGGCTTAAACCACAGTTCAGCCTTACAGCATTTGCAACTGGCTGAAAATATCTTCTTTGACTGGGAATTCACATATATTGTACAAAGGCAGCTCTTATTGTACAAAGAGAGCTCTTCTGGTACCAGTGAAAGGGCAGTTCAGAGTTCAGTGCAGAGAAGTCAGGTGGGGAGGAAACCAGGCAGCACATCTGGAATAGGCTCTGTGGGTTGGCAGCAGCACAGTGTGCTCTGTTCTGTCAATAAGATCAGAAGTGTTGCATCTTTCAGATATGCACAGTTCTCAAAAGGCATATTTTTCTGTTTTGTCTGAAATAGCTGCCTCATTCAGTGGGGGTTTTGGCCTACATCTTGGGAAAAAAGAGGTATATCCATTTTCACTACTAGGGATTCATGGATGCTGTTACTCACCTCTATAAATCTCAATTAGATTTGAAAGGGGGAGGATTATAGGCAAAGAGCCCTCTTGATATATTTGTTAGGTCTGTTCATGAAGTGCTATATGCTGTAGTAAGAAGCTTCATCTTAAGGGAATCTCGTAGTCAAATCAGAAAAATGCTTCAGGATTCTTAGTGTTATGAAAAAGATCTGGGTTGGAAATTTTAAAAATAGAGAAATATCCTTTCTTCAAGGATTAGGAATATGCTTAAACCACCTGAGCCATTTTTCTTTAAATGTCAGTCTTTTTATCTCAGCTTCTTGGCAGCCTGCTGCATTGTCTGAGTGATGATGATGCCTACTTTCCTGTTTGCTGCTTTGTTGTGTTTCTAACTGGATGCCTCTCTCTTTTTAATTTCTGTGGCAGCATCCCTTGCTCCTCCTCCCCCCTCCATCCTACAGGTAACTCCACAGTTACCACTAATGGGATTTGTGGCCAGAGTTCAAGAAAACAGTAAGTTTGCTGCTTCCTTGTGCAACGTTTTATTACTGGATGTGGCTTTTGGATTGATGGAAGACTTGTCTGTATATAGCCAGAATTCTGCCTCTACTGCCTCTGCAAGTTTGTCTGAAATTGTGAAGGGTGGGAAAAAGAAATAATCTTATTGAAGATACCTGGTCGTTCCTTTTCTGAATTTTCCCGTCTCTAGTGTATTTTCACAAGTTGTAACTGTTGGTCTCACTTCCATGAATTGGGATAGAGAGTATTACTTGAATCAGCTCCCATGGTTGTAGAGACATTTTCATGGTTGTATTGTTACTTCTGTTCAGTTTCAGATACTCCTCCCCCGCCACCGCCAGTGGACGAGCCAGTGTTTGATGAGTCTCCACCTCCACCCCCACCTCCAGAGGATTATGAGGAGGAGGAAGCAGCTGTGGTGGAGTACAGTGATCCCTATGCTGAGGAGGACCCTCCTTGGGCACCGAGGACATACTTAGAAAAGGGTAGGTCTGGAGCTAGAAGAGACAGTAGGGTTGTATTTGTAACAGCTTTTTGTATGTGCTCCTGCCATCCGGCTTTTGGACATGGAGTCTGCCTAGACTCCTTCATACCAGTACTTGGTATCACACCATTCTAGTCAGTAGCAAAAGAGAAAGAAGAGGCCCTGATGTGTGTTTATAGTGTGTCTCCCATACTAATGCAAGGGGGGGGGG
>VZRH01001195.1:783544-794572 GCA_013397555.1 Urocynchramus pylzowi
TTTTTGTTTTTTTGTTTCCTACAGTGAGGAGGGGGGGGGGGGGGGGGGTGTGTGCATGTGCCTGGAGAAACAACTTTCTATTTGAGGAAATAATGATGTTTGAATGATAGGTTCTGTTCTGCTTTCCTGTGGGACTTCATGAGCTTGGGAACTAAAATAGTTTATATAGGTGCATATACACACAGATCTGTTCCATCTCACATGGGATAGCAAAACTGTAAAGGAGAGTCTTTAAATATAAGCTGGAAAGAGTCAAGCTTTTAGTCAGAAAATGTTTCCTGTGGAGAACAAAACTATAAGAAGCCAAACATTGTCTCTATTGATGTGGAGACCCATGCAAAAACATAATTTTGATCTGTTTTTTTAAAACTAGATGACCACAACATCAAAAAGGTTGGTCTGTTTTTAGAAATACTTCTAAAATAGTGGAAAATACAATTGCTTTCAGCATATGAAGAACTATTAAATAGTAGTTTTAGGGTACCAAAAAAAATGAGATATTGACATAGGTGTGGATTCTGTTGGAGTTACATGAACGTCTCTACTTAGCCCATGTCTTGAGATTTGACTGCTTTGCTGGAGTTGGGAGAGAAGTGCTTGGCTGTTAGTTTTTTGTAGCAAGCTTTGAAGCTTTAAAATTAATGAGAAGCCTTGTACTAAAAGAGGACTTTAATACTCAAAGAACATGTATGCTTAGACTGCTGGGAATTAAAATGCTTTATTCAGCAAAATAATTTATCCCGTGGCAACTCCTCAACTTCCTATAAATAGTATTCTGTGTCACATGATTCAAAGAGGACAAAACAGATGAAAGTAAGTAGCTTTTCCAACACATTTACCTCCAATAAGTAGAATTCCCAATTTTTAAGATTTGTACTTGTACTTTTGATATGATCATTCTCCTATTTAAGTTCACATGTGAGCACTTTTATAGGGTTAGGGTAGATGACCTTTGCAATAGAAGCTGGAACACCAAAGAGGTGTCAAATGCAGCGTTGCTGTATATTGGAACAGGATTCAATATGACCCCCTTCTGTAGAGGGTCAAGCAGTGTGGGAGGTTTAACATTTAACCCTGGACATTAAGAGCTGAGGATGGAGCCTGCAGCTGAGGATGGAAGTGAATAGCAGATCCATTTGGAACAGAGGGAGAAATTGTTAAGTAGGATATAGTTACTGGGGATGCTGAACTTGAGGACTCTGCCATGTGACACTAATAGCAGCAGCCAACCTGCAGTGTCCAGGGATGTGCACTGCAGTTTTCCACTGAGCTCCGTGTCTGGACGTGTGGCAGGAAAAGATAAGAAAATTACCTGGCTGTGCAAATCAGATGAATGGAAATGGGTATCCAGAAGGAAAAATTGCACTTAAAGTGTGTGTTCACAGATTCCAGTTGGATAATCAGCCTAGTCAGTTGGATATAACAGAGTTCAGCCAAACTCTGTGATTGTTGAAGAACCAAAGATGACTGATTGGAAGAATATAAACCTAAATGAGTAATTCTCCTTTTCATAACTGCATTGAAACACATTCAGACAGAAACTAAAAGAGGCCTGGTTTAGGCTGACAGGGCAGGATGCCACCTCCTGAGTCAGTATTGCTGCTTCCTGTCTCATCTGGAGCCTTTCTTGAGATGCTGGCCTGGACTCCTCATAACTTGGGGCATGTGACAAGCTCACAGCTTGATCTGGTGGGGCTGTACAGACTGAAGGATTAAACAGCCTTTTAGAGAGAGAACTGTTGCCAATAGACAGATAATATGCTGAAGGAAGCAGTGGTGATGTAAAAACAAAACCAGGCTTCAGGTAAATTTTATGAGGTTTAACAAGAAGCAAATTTTCTTCACAAATTTAAGGAAGAGTTTCCTTCTTGTGATCGTGAAATAATTAATCCATTCAGTATCCAAAGGGACTAGGGTACACTCAAAAGTTAGAAAGAAAGGAATTGGAAGTTACCATCCATGATCCTTGGATGATGATGATGATTATTATTATTGTTATCAAGAGAATAAAGAAAAATAGTACAGTGACTCTAGGAAGAAATTTCAAAACCCTTAGAAAGGAATTTTGAAGGACTTACTTAAATTGAATGCATCATATGTTCATACACTTGTTTTTCAAGCTAAAATCATACTGGTTTCTCTGTTAGTTTTGTTTGCTTAGAATTATATGTCTAAAACTGTACAGAATAAGTTACTTAACAACTGCTGGCACAATTGTAGAGCTAACAATAAGTGTTTTTCAAGTGTGCTCCAGTCACATGATAAAAAAAAAATTCTTTGCATACTCTGATTTTCCACTGGGAATGGTCTGTATATTTTATAATCTCTTCTGGATCCAGGTTTCCCTAGTGTTGGTTTGTGTTGATTCCTTTGCTCCCTCAAACAGGAAATTACCTCTTTTATTTTGAAAAGAATGATGAGTTTAGTAGAACTCTTGGACTGTGGTTTTATGAACACATTTTTAATCCTTGCTTTAGTTTAGAGTATCTTTCCATCTATCCCCAGCACAAGATTTTAGGATCCCTGTCCAACATACTTTTTTTTTTTTTTCCTTAGTGGCAGCACTGCATGTTTCATTGCCAAGTTCTCAAAGCAGTGATTGATGCTATTTGTTAAAGTACTCAGAGCCTGGCATAACTAACTTTTTCTATTAAACACATGATAGCACCAAGATGGAAAAATATATCAATTTTTGGTCTATTTTCTGGCATTTCAGGACCATTCTATTTAATATTTCCAAGTGCTTTGTTCATTTTCTTTGGAAATTTCTTTCTTTCCTAACTATTTTTGTGCCATCACTAAAATATTCTGCAGCTGTAAGAAGAATGTCCTGATACAGTTTGTGTACATTTCCACCTTCCTTCTTCATGGCTCCTAACAGGGATTTGCCCACCTCAGTGCTGTGTGCCTTGGGAGTAGCTTCTGGATATTGAGATACACGTGACCTTTAGAGATTTAAATGTGGAAGTAGCTAAGGTAGATGGAAGTCTGGGATATCAGCCTTGGCTCACTTGTACTGTGGCCTGAAGAGAGCTCTTGCTACACTCCCTCTTCCATGTTTTCTTGTTCTTTCCTGTGCTGAGATCTGGTTTAGCACACATAGGAATAGTTCTGAGTGGTCATAGCCATGGGGATTCACAACCACCTTCTTGTATTGCTCCACACCAAAAGTTTATCATAGAGTTGGACACTTCCTCTGGTGGGTCTGGAAATAGTAAGAATAGAAGAGTTAAAGGAGTCCTGACTTATGGGCTTCAAAGCGTGAGCTTGTACAAAAGGGGGTGGAAGAAACTGTTTCTCTCAGAAGGCATTCTGCACACACACAGGCAAGGCAGTGCCTGCAGGAGGGAGGGTGATTGGATTTTCCTCCTCCTCCCCTACCTCTCCTAACACTCACATTCTGTTCTTTCCTAGTGGTGGCAATCTATGACTACACCAAGGACAAGGAAGATGAGCTCTCATTTCAGGAAGGTGCCATCATTTATGTCATCAAGAAAAATGATGATGGCTGGTATGAGGGGGTCATGAATGGAGTGACGGGGCTGTTCCCGGGGAACTATGTGGAGTCGATCATGCATTACTCAGAGTGAAGACCAGAGGACAGAACACTGCATCTCCTGCTGCAGGAGCTGTCAGGGCTTCCCAGATCTCCACCAGCCTCTGGGGTCCCATCCAGTATAACTGAATGAAGGATAATTGTAACAACCACTCTTTTGGGTTTGGTTTGGTTTTTTTTTTTCTTTTCCCCCTCATGATAAGACAATAGTGATTTGAGTTGTTTGAACAAATGGCTCTTCAGCTGCCAGCAGAGGCTATCCTGAGCTATCTGACTTTGAATTAAGCCTGACCCATACAGATGTAACAAACTTGATTAGCTCATACTTCACTCGAATTCTGACTTCCAACAGGCCTTGGAATCTGTCTCAGGAGTCCTGTGTGCCCTCATGGTACTACCATTGGAAGCAGTGCCTGGCACTGGGGATGTCCTGGATGCTTGTGGTGAAGGTTACTGGCCAGTGGACATCCCTCCTGTTTCTACACTACACTCCTGTGCAGCTGGAAGAACAGTCATGTGCTAGCAAACACTGGGATTTCTACACAGAGACGTTCCTGTACCTGACTTCCAGATAGCTGGATGCTTCTTGAGCACAAACACTTCTGCAGCTGCTCTGCACATGTAGGCTGACACAGGGCACTCAGAGCCGGCTTTCATTCACTCACCTTTCAGTTTAGACAATTCAGATGGCTGCAGCCCAGAGGATCCCCACCCCCATTTCTCATCTTCTGAATGCCACATTTGTTTTGTGTTCTGCACTGATGTGACTGTGCTCCTCTCCACAGCGAGCTCCTTGCCATGGTTGCTGCCGGTTCTAACAGAACTCACAGATGCCGTTGGTGGTGAAGGCGAAACAAAGTTTACAGGTCCTCCTCGGGGTCTGAGGATTAACTCTAGGGGGTGTGATCTAAGGTTCAAATCTACTCATGCCTGCTTGCACTAGAGAAACTTGCCCCCAACTTTAGTTTTATGCACAATATAATCTTAAAAATCCAATCAGGTATTGTAAATTGGCTGTTTTGTACTTGACGACTAGATTTGCATATGTACTGTGAGAGCCCTGTGCAGAGGCAGGACAAACGGCAATTGTCGTCTTCATGTCTGTTGCCAAAATCTCTTCAGTGGAAGCAAAAAGGGCTGTTGTGTGTACTGGTTTCCCATGGAAATCCAAGCAGTAACTAGTAGTAGTCCTAGCTCTTCCCCTAGCCCTCTCCATTGTTTATTACAATAGGTATTTTGAGCAGTACTGGTGGCTTGGGGTGGAGTAATACCAAGTGAAGGCTCTGTAGCCCCTTGTGATGATACTTGGCTTTCTAATTTAGTCTCAGTTAACAATTCTGCTCAGTGATTGTACACAGCAGATCACTGTAAAGTGATGGTTGTGTTCATCTGCCCTTAGGAACATCTAAATGCTACCTTTGGGTAAATATCATGCATTAACTAATTAAATTTCCTGTTAAGTCTTGTTAGCCTGCAAATTGAGAGCCTCCTGGGCAAGGGCATCTGTCACCTGGCCAAGTTCTAGCTGGTACCAAGAGTAGCCTGTCCAAGGTGAGACAATGCTGCAGCTGGAGAGGCCAATGTTAAAACAGAGCAGTGCACAGGAGAGCGGGGCTGGATGTGTGAGGGCATTGGCACCAGTACAGGTAACTGACGCAGCCCCTTGCTTGGTAGTTAGTGTAGTACCAGCATGGAGGTGCAGATTTGGTGCCAGCCTGGGCACGGAGGTGCCATAGGTGCTCAGAGGGCAAGAGGAACAAACAAATAGGTGTGTTTGTAGTCTGTGGAGGAATGTGATCACCTGCTGTGAGCTTGTGGAGCTCCTGTGACAGCGCACAAGAAACCGGCTTGGTTAAAGTCTGCAGGAAGGACAACTCTGAAGTAACTTGTGTGCAGACAGAAGTCGCTTTCTCCCTTGCTAATCCCCACATTGTCTTTCTGGAAGCTGACAGCATTGTTTGGGATTAGTGGCAGAACAGATACCCTTTAAGCCTTTAAACTCTCTGAAAAGTTTTCTTGCAGCAAGACTAAGAGAAGCAGCCATGTTCAGTACCCTCAGCCCATCATTTCTGTGGAAGCAAGTCCAGAACCACTGGTTGTGCAGTCACTGGAATAATTGTTTCTAGTGTCATTGGGCAGGTCTAAGCTTTTGGCACAGGGAGGTAGTGCTTCTAGCAAAGGTGATTCAACAGCAGCATTCACAAGCCTTTGGTGCTTACACAGCGGCTGTGTTTTCCAGTAATATCAGAGCTTTCCTGGCTTCTCTTGCCTTGGATATGTTTGTGGCAAAAACTGAGCCCACAGTGCTCAAATGCATCGTTAGGCAGCTTAATGATTTCTTAAGTGAGAGCTGAACCTCTGCCTGTGCACCCAAGCTGCAGCTGGCAGGTCACACTTTAGTGAAACATGTCTTAACCCAGTCTGAGCAAGAGCTTGTGCTTGAACACTTCTGGCAGGTGGGTGGGGTTGTGTGTACTCCCACTGTGTGTGATACTTAATCTTCAGTCAGCTGATTTTTCATCTTGCAAGCTTTCTGTGTTGTGAGAGCAGAGCAGTGTGAGATGAATGCTTGCCAGAGCCCAGCACAGAAGATGAGGCTGCAAAACCCTTAGTGATTCCATTTTCAGGACAGCTGTGTGACAGCTCCTGAAGAACTGGCTTTGGTCTGAGGGGCCAGGGGTTAGTTTGGTCCCTGCTGATAGAACATGGAATTGTTTATTCTGCAAGAACTGCTGTGGATGGAATTTCTGGGTCACCTCCTGCTGGTTTTATGCTTTATTATGCAGTACTAATGTAAAGAAATTTGTTGAGTTTTATGCATATTTTTATTTTGTACAGATTTTAATTCTGTTGCTTGTTTGGGGATGACGTGATGTAATGGTCATAGACCAGGCCAAGGTAAACAGGCTTTGTATATTAATGTTACATAGATTGCATGCTAGTAAAGTCAGTGAGGGTTGTGTTTCCAGTTTTGTCCCTTGTACTTCTCCTTGTCCAAAACCTTCTCTTCCCCACCCCTTTTTAATTTACAGGTTTACTTTAAAAGGGGGTGGCAAATGGGGGGGGGGGGAGGGAGAAACACCTCAGTATTTTAAATAAGGTGCACATCTCTTCACTGCTGAGTTTTGCTGCTGCAGCTCATGGTGTTCTGCATCACAGGCTGTTGAAGCGGGGTTGGTTGAAGGCTGTGTACGCATGAGAGGTGGGGGAAGGAGACACTCCAGCATAGCCCAAAGAGTGCTGAATGGCCAAAATGTATATGTTTCTCCCTTTGTTAGAACTGCCTTAGCCCAGCCAGCTGTTTTCATTGTGCACAGAAATTGTTCAGCATCCTCTAGCGGTGTATTTTGCCTTGGTTTGCTGTGTATCAAAGGTTTCTTCCTTCCTCTTGGCGCCAGGGACAAAGCTGTTAACTACAGCTGCCTCTCCATCATGTGCCTGCATGAGAGGAGGTCTGACTGAGTCTGTCCACAGCTAGTACTGAAGCAGGTTCATTTTGGTGCCTTCATTCCAGCTGAAGAGAGATAGCTGAGGTTGCATGTGTCTGACCCATTCTTTCCTGTCCTTTTCCCCTTCCCCTCAGCTGTTGCAGCAGAGGGCTGGGAGGAGCAGGAGAGGCAACCAGCAAATTCTATGCCTGAGGGTCCTGAGGGTGTGTCTGTGTGCAGTGGCTGGAGTAGGCACCAGAGAGCTGAAGCAATGCTGGTGTACTTGATGATCTGACTGGTTAGATGCAGACACACACTGGGGCACTGAAGAGCCACGGCTCCCACTGGAGGACACTGGAGGTGTGGCTTGGCCCCGAGGTAGATGACAGCTTGCTGTGTGTTACCAGGAGGCTGACCATGTTCCTGGAATTCAGCTTATCCTTGTAGATGGTTGAGTTGGATGTCATAAGAATGTCTGGAGTTGTCTGCTGGTGTGAACCACAGGTCCTGTGGTGTGTGGCTGGGTGGCTTACCTATGGGTGCCACAAAGGCTTAGACCCAGCTAGTTCTTGCTAGAGCAGTTTGTTCTCCTTTCACAGCTGCTGGGCATTTTCTTTTCTTGCTGCTGAGGGTTCTTGGTGACAGCCAAAGTTGACAGTGGCAGTAATGCAGCTTCTGAAAAGTGCCACTTTTACCTGGAGTGTTTCAGTAGATCATGAAAAGAAAGAGCAGGACTGAGGAGCCTTTTCCAGCAGAGGGTGTGTGCTGCCTACCTGCTGAGGATGTGCACATTGTTGACTAGAGGACTGTGCACTGATACTGTTGCGCTTCTGTGGTGTCTCCCACCTGTGCTTGATAGTGACTTAATGCTGTCCTCTTCCTAGCAACTTCCACCACTTCTAGCAGATGCTGTGGATGCACCTCTCTGCTGGAAACAAGCCTTTTTTATTAGTTATTTGTGTGGGCTCCAGGCATAGAGCAAAACTTCCACGGTTTCTTTCCTGGAAAGGATGGAACTTTATGTGGTTTAGTAAACTGGGAGCATTTACAGAGCGTCTCCTCCTAGAGGTGCAATAGGACATTTTGTAAAACAGGTGACATCTGTATTCTCTGCAGGCCCTTTTTAGAAGCTGCTTAGAGGATGCTGTTGAGCAGACTGTGGTGCTGTGGCTTTACTAGGAGCAGTAGTTGCATTTAGAGTATTGAGAGTCACTGGTGAAGGCACTGCAGCATTTCAGGCAGCATTACAAACCCCATGCAGAGACTTCAGTACCTATGTTGGCAACCATGGCAGTAGAAAAGGTACAACACTGTTGCATTCACTAAGGCAAGTATTTACAACACTAACCTCTAGGGAAGGTGGTGGTGGAAACTGAGTACCAGCAGGATCATGGGCTACAGCTTCTGGGGTGCCAGTTAGAAGAATTTACTGTGTGTATTCACCTTCCCCAGCTTCTGGTATCTCCCAGTATTTGGCATGGCTGCATTTTGTGGATAAAATGGTTATTACACAGAGGTCAGAACAGTCCAAGAAGGGAACAATGTGTGGTTTGTTTTGGGGATTTTCCTCCACAGTAGCTAAAGTCAATGTGTAGTAACAGCCCTAATTAACTACTTGTGATGTTAAAACTTCAAGCATAGTGGGACTCCCCCACCTCACATCCACAGGGACATGCTGAAAGCTTGATGCAGCCACAGTTTGACAACTGCTGTTAAAAAGAATAATTCACAGATCATGATGTTCTGCTGCTTTCATTTGAATAAAAACCCACCCATGTGTTTTGTGTAATCTCCAGCCAATGGAGGAAGAGGTTTGGGGGTGGTTTTTTTGTACTCTAAATGTACTAACTTTATTAGCACCTGTGCTTATTACAAGACTTATTACAAGACAGTGATGGCAGCAGCAGCCTGTTGTCCAGAGGTAAGCCTACACCCAGGACCCTGCTGAAATGGGTGCAGTACATTTATTCCAGTTTCTCTTTACACCTCTGAAGAATCCTACCACTACTGACTAATAGGAAGAGCTATGTACAAATTTATTTCCATTACAGCGCCTCGGTAAGTGCTGACATGTCCAAGATTTTTTTGTAAAGAACAAGTGCTTCTTTTCACATTTGAAAAAGTGTCTTTTGCAACTTGCATGGACAAGTAGTTTCTATGAATTCTCTGGAGATGTCAGTGTCTAACATGGATTTTGTCCATGCACTTTTTTCTGAAAGCAGATACCCCCCCTTTGGTTTGCAGTTGGAACAGCACTGCTGTTGCAGTGGATGAAAAAAGCAGCTCTGCTTTTGCTTTTGGCACTGCTGATGCAGTGGATGGATGCAGAGCCCACTGTAAATGACCAAGCCCACAGGACTCTGGGGAGCTGTAATGCCGCCAGTAAGGTTTTAGTGTGTGTGCCATTTGAACCACCTTCCAGTGAGTGCAAAACCCAATTTTTAAATTTTTTTAATTGTACTTGGAATTAATTGTTGCTGTGTACTAAACCCTCTTGTTATGAGCCCTAAATAAAAAGAACAAAGCACACCTCGTGTTCTGTGAGCGTGCCACAACCGTGTCACATTTCTTGTCTTTGGCTACAGACTTCAATGCACTAGGGCCAGGGATTGTGGCTTGTGCGTGCAGGAGCCCTGTCCCCGAGGCTCTCTGAGCACAGCACAGGTACAAACCCTGGCATCCTGCCTGCTGCCCTCAGCAGCCTCTCGCTCCCCGTGGGACTCCCCCTTGCCTGCGCTCTGCTGCTGAGGGCCGCAGGGTGATGCTGAGAGCATTTCCCAGCCAGGCTCCCTACAGCCCCCAGAGCGGGGCCACAGCAGCACTTACCAGCCAGCAGCTGTTCTGTGTGAGCAGAGCTGGACAGGACTCTGCAAGCCCAAGCAAGGAGCAGATGGAGAAGGTGAGCCTTCACACGGGGTCCTCTTTAGACCTGTAACTGGTGTGCAGCGCCTGGCTGGTACAGCCAGCTCTGACCCAGCAGAAAGAACTGTGCAAAAGAGTAACAGCAGTTCATTGGGAGTGAGCACAGGAATGGCATACAGCTGTAGGCCATCAGCTACCTGACCCCTACTGAGAGGAACCACTGATGACCTGAAACCACAGTGTGGGTCTGCGCTCTTGAAAAAGGAAAATTGCAAGACAGAGGATTAAAACAGAGTATTAAATTTAACTACATCTTTATTGAATTGTGCATATTCCATTGTATAATGATCTATATTGGGTACTCTATAATGTAGTATTTATTTTGTCCTCTCTCATGCTTAAAAAAGTATATTTATACATATATTTATATATATTTATAATATGGCAAAGCTCCCCCCCCACTGGTAGTGCTGACACTATCAGTCTAAAAGAGCTTTGATATTTTTTTTTTCTGTTTGGAAAGGGAAGAAGAGGGGAGGCAATCCCATTGAAAGATAAAATGTGCAATTTTCTTTTTAAAGCAGTAAACATGAATGTATTTACAGCACTCCGCACAAGTTTGCTGCACAGTCATTGCAATGACACTTCTTACACTTGCATCTCCAGTATTTATACAGAATATTCCCAGTGACTGGTAACAATTAGTGTAAGTCATAAACCAAACTGCTGCTCCAGTTCATTTCTGGTCCACTGCAGTCCACTAGGAGGCCCAAGATTTACAATCACAACTTATGACACAACATTTAGTTTTTCTTTTAGAAGTACAAGCGCTATTGTGCTGCACCAAATCAGCCAGCAGGGTGCCATGGGCACAGCTTTGTTTGTTAAACTATCCTTTGCAAGTGTGTACCCAGTTTCCAGTGCTGGTTAAAGGCGCCCAGCAACCATCTGAGAGTGGCACCCTGTTCCTTCACCAGACATGTGCTAAAGATCAGCAGTATGGACCCCTGGCAAAAAGAGACTGGTGTACACACATCTGCATACCTGGAATTTAGCTCAGAATGCATCTTTGGCATCTTGGGAAAGTTGGAAGGAAATTATTTTCCACTGTAGCAAACGGTTAGAATTCCAAAATCTCCTAAAAGACAAGTTGCCTTCAAGCATTTAAATAAGGGGGGGGGG
>VZRH01001195.1:801562-881404 GCA_013397555.1 Urocynchramus pylzowi
AGGCTGTGTAGGGCGTCACCGCTTTCGTCTGCGGGGACACGGGAGCTGCGATAGACACGAAGGGCCGACCTGCAGGCTCCATTCGGGCCTATGGGGAAGGGATTTTTAGTGAAAGTGGAAAGGGAGAAAAAGAAGAGAGAGGGAAGGAGGGAG
Organism: Urocynchramus pylzowi; assembly: GCA_013397555.1. Taxonomy (NCBI): domain Eukaryota; kingdom Metazoa; phylum Chordata; class Aves; order Passeriformes; family Fringillidae; genus Urocynchramus; species Urocynchramus pylzowi. The sequence goes on from VZRH01001195.1 coordinate 801,716, forward strand.
AGAGAGAAAGAGACAAGGAGATCATAAAGTCAAGGTCTAAATGTGCCCAACATTAAAAATTAGGTGGCAGATTACAGCATGCAGAATTATTAGCAAAACACTGGAGCAAGAGACAATTCCATACACTGACAAGCCTAGACCATGCAAGGGGATGGGGCAGGCCAGGAGGAGAGCCGGCAAAAATCAGTGGAGCCAGTTCTGCTCCAAGCGAAGCTGACTGTCAGAGGGAAAATAACACCAGCCTTGTTACTTCCCTGGGACAGGCAGTGGGACCCAGTGAGAATTACTGGCCTGCTTTGGGCAAGCGAAATGACCCAAACAGAGCCCACAGAGCAACCCATGACAGAGGCAGAGCCAGAGACTGTAGGCATCTCAGCTCAGTATGACTGGAATCAAAGCACACACGGTCTCCCAGAGCATGTCAAATCCTTACATCTGTTGGTTCAGGCCTTACACTGTTCAGTGTTACAAAATGCAGAAATCCTGAACTGCTCTAAAACACATTGAGAGCAAGCTCTGCACAGAAATAGTACTGAGATATTTTTCCTTCACATGCTCTACTATCCACAACTGGCAAGGAAAAAATGGGGAAAAAGAAGGAGAACCAAGTTTGCCTAGAAAATTCCCCCAGAAGGAAATGTTTAGACATCTGCAAAACAAAGTAAACTTCGGAAAGGAAAGTTACACATGCAACTCATATGTTAAACAGAAAAAAATAAGGAAAAACAGGGAAAAGCTGACTAATGGAAGGATCAATGGGAAAGCAGCAGGCAGTATTTTAGTCTACTCGTGTTGTGCTCAAGTTAAGTTGTTTCTCAAAAACTGTAAGCCTACATTCCTCTTAAAAATTAAACCGGCAATTGCATTACTCAAATTTATAAACATCCTCCTAAAACAAAGTGTTTTGGCTACAAGCCAAGTTGTGAATTTCACAGTGCACAGCATAGAAACATGCATTAGAAATACACCACCACCATGATGACTGACCACACTGGGTACCTAATACCATATTAGTAGATACTTTGCAATAAGTCAGCCCAATTATGCTCATCTGCATGGGAAGAGCACATTTGCATATTGCTTTGTTCTAAACACAGGTGTGCAGTGTCTGTATGTGCAGAACTCCATCAAAAGGATTAGAGTCAGAAGCAATAAACAGTGATTTTACAACAAACATGGGGTGTGCCTCTACCTGTCACATTAGGTCTGGAAGGCAAGAATATTAACAGGTCTGGAACTAAATCAAGGTGTTCACATTACAAAACAGAAATCTTGATCTCTTGCAAGTGTTAGTCTGTAAATTACCATTCTCCCAATCACCCAGGTTAATTAATTTTCAATTAGCACCACCTGACCTTAATTGTGCCCTGTATAAGGCACCATGGGTGTGCTGCCCTTAGTTGTGCTGAGCTTCACTTTTGACACCTGAGACAGCAAAAGGCAACAGGAAAAATAAAGGCGGCATAAAACAGACAGAGAGGGAGATGAAGGCATAACAGAATAGCTATCCCTGAATGGCAAGACCTTGGGGAATCCTGAATTTGTCCCTTAAAGCAGACACAGTGAGCATGCATTTGGGTATTTGTTGTAGCATACCATTTGAAATAAGGTGTTAAAAACCTAACAAGCAAAATGAGACTTAATGAGCTCTTCACTGCCCAAGTGGGAACAAATGAATGAAGTATTCTTTGGGCAAAGAGCAATCTTTCAAAATATGAAGCAGATGGATTATCTGGGAAAAGTTTTTCTTAATCTTAGATATATTTGAAAGAGGGTGGCGTTCTCCTTATACCCATTGAAGACAGTCATCTTCACAGTGAACAAATTAAACACTCAGGACAGAGAAATTATTATTGGGCATCTCAGTTGGGAGAGCCCCTCTCATCTCCACACAATCAAATTAGATTTCAACATCCAGAAACATATTCTGTGATACTTTGTTATAGAAGAACCTTGAGAGAGATTCATTTGTCCTTTAGTTGTCTTTATAATTATGTGATGTCCTTCTGTGTATCTTGAGAAATTACTTATTGCATACAGGCAATTCCTATTTTTAACATGCATCTTTATGACTATCTGGAACTCTAAAAAAATGCTATAACAATAGTATCCCTGTTTATATCAACTGCGGTTTTTTTCTTTAAGCTATTTTTTTCCTGAGAAAACAAAGTTTTGCAATCAAACTGTTTGCCATCTCTTTTCTTATGCTTTTGGACAGGTGAGCAAATTTAGGTCAAATATGACAGATCTCTAGCAATCTCAGTATGTTTTCGACTGCAAGAAATTACTGGGAAGTTACTGGCAACTGGTAAATGAGGGAAAAGGGCAGAACTCACCCATTATTAATTTGTTGAGACACTAGTACAACACCCTGGCTGGAAAGAGCACCAATGCCATCTCCCTTCTGAGACACAGCCCGCTCTGTTCTGCCCTGTCTGCCTAGGGGAAGGAGCCAAGGCTGACAAGGTGGGAGAGAGCTGTGGCACAAGGGGAAGGGTCATGCAGGAAGGTTCTGCCACTTGGCAGCAACCTGCCCACATGAACTTCTTAAGCCAGCTTTGTCACCAAAGCATTGTAGCAAAGCTGCCTCTGAGTTAACTGGAGATTAAATCTGACTTAAGCACATTTTAGTACCACTGGTAACACCTTCCCATGTAAATTACAATTCTTGAACACTGCTGTTGCCTTTCTTGCCACACAGTTTAACACTTTCTATTGCTCGTCTGATTTCCCAGTTATTCAAGTTCTCCGGGCCAGATTTAAACTGTAATTTCACTGAAAGTAAATTTGTCACCAATTCACTCAATTGTTTAAACACAGCTTCTGTAAGTTTACACTTCATTTCATTTCATTTGGATTCTTTGGACGTTTTAGGACAACCCATTTACCTGTGTTATGCATAAGGTGAAAGAATATACCTTTTCCCGGATTTGCAGAAAGGAATTCAAATTGATGAAATCTTGATACATGGAGCTTCCTCAATGCAGGAAGCATTCTGAATATTTTATTTTTACCATGGCTTTAATCAGGTAGCATAAAAATTCTTGGGGTTTAAATAAGCATTTGCCAGCAGCACTACAGACTTGATAAAGAACAACAGTAACCGCAAGGTAGTGAACTTCAAACTTCTGCTTAAAATCTCACAGTGAGTATATGTAGCAGCAGGATTTACACTGAACCCAAAACTTGAGCAAACAGTAACATTATCATTTTCACAGCAGTACTCTTTCACTTCTGTTGGATACCTGCTAGCAAATGTCCCATCTCGTGCAGCTCACTCCTACAGAAATGATGCATCCTATACCCACACAGAAGCCATCTGCTGATGGACATGCACCATGTGTTGCACTCATGCAGTGGGAAAACTTGGACCACAACTTAGCAAGCTACATTCCTGGACTGAGTACTACATTGCTATTAGAATCAGACAACTTCCAAGCCAGCAGGCATTGCAGAAATGTTATGAATCCCAAAGGATGCAGCCATGTCAGCTTTCACACTGTCATATGCTTTCTCATTTGAAAAGGAGATGTTATCTTATTTTTAATTATTTATCTGAAGCACCAGTGCCAGGTGTATTGGCCTGTGGTTTTAGTTTTAAAAAGCTTCCTTCTCTAGCTTGAACCTGGGGTCTGGGGAAGATTCAGAACTGACAGAAGTAATGACAGCTTCTCATAGTGCATTTCCACATGTAGCTGCTACAGTTAATGACATCAAGGCTGTTCAGGAACCTGGAGATTCCTTCAAACCTGACAACTAACAGCTTCATCAGAATTTCTCCTGTGCATGGAAATTTTCCCCAGGAACTACAACAGTTAACCATAGAAAGAACAGAAAACTAACCAAACCACAAGAGACCTGAGCCCCAGCTTCAATGGGTTAAAGTCTTCTGTAACTCTCTACCAGCAACAGGAGATACCACATCTGCCTTAATCCACAACTGCTGACAATGTCAGTACTTTCATTTTGATCATATCTGAGGTTACTGGTTCCATTTCCACCTAACAGAACCCTTTTGAGTAAAAACTACAGAAGTACTTCAAAATATATATGCCTGCTTTCAGGCCCCAGTTATTCACATCTTTACAAAGGAAAGATGTGACTACTTAACTGGAGAAAAATCTTAGTGAAAGAATTTCATTCAACTTGTTAACAGCTTATCTTTTTATTTTGTCTTCATTCAACATCAGTAAATAGGACTCTGTGAGAGGGGCTGTATAATGCCTTCAAAGAACAAAAAGCTTCTATGCACACAAATAAAAGGAAGAACAGAAAGTTGCAGGGGTGAATTACCTGAAGAAGTGAATCCTAAAAAACAATTATATAGCAGTGTAAATTAACCACATAAAACAGAAAAGAAATGCCACTCAAGACAGCAGTGGAAGAGGTACAACAACACTGTCTCATACATTTTGTTGGGCGTTGGTTCTCAAATTAAAGTCTTCTTGTTACCTTGCTGGATTCCTCCAGTTGAGTGCCTCGTTTCCAGGCCTCAGAGAACATGGAGCTGACAATGCTTTGGGAACGGACATGTCCAGCTGTCTGGGTGTCAGAAACTCCACTGTCAGACTGATTAGAATGATTTGATTGAGATTCTGTTCAGAAAAAAAGTCAAGGAACAGTTAGCATATGTTTCTGAATGTAAGAGCAATGTCAATATGCTTAAAATGCAACTCTGTGACTTGTTAAACATGTCCCCAGAGGTCATTGCTCCCAGTGGCGACTGCATAAGCTCTAGCTCACATCCAGGCCATTACCATCTGGAAAATAAAACAGTGCAACAGATGCTTGGTATTAACCAAACCTGAAGCTGCACAAGGATGAGAGCATGTCAGATACATTTCAATGTAAAACCACATTGCAACTGTATGGGTTCTGAACCATGCCACATCCCTGCACTTTGGGAACAGCCCCATTTCATGCAGTGCATGCAGCCTGCTCTCTCCAGCACTCCCTCCCAAGCACAACCTTAAACATGGACCCTGGGCACAGGCCGTGGACAGGCAAACTGCACCAGCCAAGGCAGGACACTGCTTCCAATGACCTCTTCCTCAACACAAGAGAAGGACTGGTGTGCATCCCGCAAGTAGCCAACATAAAAGATGCTCTGGTCCACAGGGTGTCTTGACAAGAGAGCAGCAGGCACAGCCAGACCAATTTATTCAGCTTGGCACCTGCTTTCTGTGTAATCCCAAAGTGTCCTGGCACAGGCTGGAATGCAACTTTGGCAGAACATGCTTGGCTGGTGAGCTGTGGCTCAGCTCCCTACAAGAATTTATACTTTACCAGAAAAACACCCAACTTGGATGGAGAAATTGTCAGTAAGCAAGAATTTACTGCTATACCACACAGTTGAAACAAAAAGATACATTCCCTGTTAGGCTGCATTTGCTTAGCTCATTTTTACAGGCTACTTTCTGAACCTGTCCAATTCAGTAGCATTACTTCCCAACCCATATCTGTGGCAGACAAAACACCTTCACACAACAGCACATTTTCAATAAAGAACCTAGCCCCTGGAGGTTCTGAATAATCCACCAAAGCATCAATCAGCTCTGAACAATGAAATTACACTGTATAAACTATTTATCAATTTTTAAACTGTTACATGTAACAAGAAACCAGCCCCAGTTCTGCTGAGAGATAAACAGGAGCACATTAATGCAGGCATGCACAATTTGACATGGGAACAGAAACAGTATTTTCAAAGTTTTCTCTAAAGTGATTGTTTGGATCTTTGCCTTTGGGCAGGGGTTAGTTCTCATTTTCCAATTTCAAGTATTTCAGTCAACAAAGCAGTTTAAGAACTACGTACATATGTTCTGTGCATCATTACAATATAAATTTGATTTTTTCAATAGGTGAACATAGAGGCATCAGGAATTTGAAATTATGTTGCCTCCTCTCAGTATAAGAAAAACATTGGTTTTTGGAGGTGAACAAGAAACTGCTGCATATTTCAAATACAGACATCACTGCAAGTAATACAGCAAAATAGGTTTTTACCTGTATGCATATGTATATAGATACTCACATACAGAATGTTATAGATAAAGTGTGTGTTTTAGACTAAACATAGCATAGAAGACTTTGGAGAAACTTTGGAGTCCATTTCCTGCAATAGTCTCTCTTGAGGCATCTTGAGCAGATGATAACAAAGGCAATTGAATCTTTCTATTATGAGACAGACCACACTGTTACCTGGCAAACTAGATGAGCTGGAGCCTGACTTGATACTGGAGCTAGACAAGGAGGTCCAGTCATATGCTGATTCTGTTCTCTTCAATGCTTCCTGATAGTTCATGTATAGTTGCTTCCCGTACTAAGCAAAATCACAAACAAGTTTAACAACTCTATATAGGCTGTACACTCTTTTCAAACTGTTGAGCTCCACCTCTGGCTTCTCTATGGTGTCTTTCCTCCTGCCAGTCCCCCCAAAGCAACACAGGCTCTATGTTAAGGAGTTCAGGCAATATTAATAGTATTAGTGAATTGCTGAAAGAAAGAAAAACAATTTATTTATGCTAGAAGAGACAGTGTCAAGCAAGAAATGGCCCAGTGAATAAAGTAAGACAAGCTGAGGATCTTGAAAATCAACTCTATTTTCTAAATTCTCTTTTCCCATAAGCCTTCTTTTTTAAAATCTGAAAGGAGCTGGCTAAAATCTATCTATGATGTATGTCAGAACTGTGTCATGTGACAGGGGTGCAACAGAAACAAGAAGAAAAGGCCCAATTACTGAATTATTATAACAAAGCCTAATAATTTTGCTAAGGAATGAAAAACGTAAGATTTTACAGTTCATGTTCAGAATAGTTAAACAGAGGGAAGTTAGATTTACCATGTATTTTGCTAAGTAACTGTAAATGTTTTAAACAGGTGATGACAACTACTCAAGAGAACAGTGTAAGACTGCCTGGGGGTTACCTTTGCAATGCGGATGCCATTGATCCACTGGTGTAGAGTTCTTACATCATCACAGCAAAGATATTTGATATACTGGGACTTCTTCTGGATCTGAGGATGCTGCAAAAAAATTGTACATTCTCGTCAATGTTTTCATAGCTAGGAATGCAAGGAAAGCATTTATTTGTTGATGTCTATACAGATAAACCTAATGCTGGAAGCTCTTCAACAGTAGTCTGTATTTAAGCCCACTTCAAAATCTTCCACAATATTTCAGGAGGTGAATTTCAATGGGGATTGCTTGACACACACATTTGGAAGTGTGTCCTGCACTTACTGATTTCAACTGATTTGAAACACTAAGAAAGGGCTAGTCTTTCACTATTCTACAGCTGTAGTACTTTCTACCCACCAAGAGTCCTCTGTGCCTATGGACTGACTCACCACTTGACAGAGACAACTGATATTTCACCTTTCTCTCACACAAAAATCCCCCAAACTAGAGGAAAACAAACACACTGGACTTCTGTGCCTTTGCAGGCTTAAGTGAGACACTCCCCAAGTGACATGCTGTTAAGCACAATTCCATTTTCAGCTTGAAGAGCCTTCAAGGTTCCCACCTTACTGATACAGGGCTATCATCTAAAAATACTTGCTGCTCCCACATATATGTATAAAAATGTAAAGGCACTGTATTTATCAATTCAGCAGTCAAGAAACAAACAAATGTTTTTCAAAAATCAGACACTGGCAATCATTCTGGATGAACTATTCAGTTACTTCCTGTCCATGCTATAGAAGTTACAGGTCTCAGATGTTCGGGTAACTGAATACTCCAGTTCTTATCATTTCCTTTGTTAGCTTACAGTTCAGTGACCCAACAGAGTTTTGCAAGAGGATCATAGGTATTTAAGTTTTACTGACGACTGTGTGAAATACAAATCAAAGAACTTCTAAGCTTTTTCAGAATATTCTATCCTGTTGCCATCCAACACAATTACTATAAAATGAACATAAGATGTTTATGTCCATAAAGAGAATATATATAACAAAATTTCTTATGATAGTAGATAGTTGTTTTCATTTTTCACTACTAGCCTCCTACACATATATGCTGTATAACAAAGAAGAGTCTATAGAAGCACAAAAAAAAAAACCCAAACTTTGCTAACAAGCCAGCTTCTTCCTGGAAGTTTTGTTAAAAACTTTGGTTATATAGAAATAAAATAATTTCTCAGAAATCTGACATTTAGGACCAAGGAGTTAACTTTATATACTAGCACACAAATGTTACATTTAACAATAGCTCTGCACCTAATGTGAGCACATAAGTTTTGATATAAACAAAGGAGTGAAGATAAAGACAAATCCAGTCTGGACATCAGTAAAGAATTGGGCCTTCAGTCTGTATTTGCCATTCACCTGTCTCAAAGGCAATATTTCCTAGCTTAGTGAGCCTTTGTGGCACAGAACTCTACTTCTATTTTAAAAACTGTGTCATTTCTATACATTAGTACTAATTGAAAACATTGATGTAAGATTATAAGAACTGATGAAGGCAGAACTGAATCCTGCTTAATATAATAATTTGGTGATTCATCAGTTCCACATAGAAAAAACAGCTTTACTTGGTGTAAGCTACCCAACTAAATCTACCCCATTAATTTACTTAGGGACAATTTCTACACATTTTTGTCTTCAGTAATGTTACCATTAAATTTTATGCTCGGAATGGCAATATTTTTTTAAAAAAAATCTACTTTGTGCGGTAAAAAAGTCTGAAAATAAAATTTACTATTAAACTGTCCAAATGATATAGACAAAAGTGACATGTAAGTAGAAAAATCAATTTACTTAAAGGAATCTATATATACCTACAAACACTGACATTTTTGTTTGCATTCAATGACTTATAAGAACATGGAAAATACTTCCAGTGTTATCTGTGTACTTTCTCAACTAATATCATGTCCCATATTTAATACTCCATGTCTCCTAGTAGGCTCAAAGACATGTTGCCCTGTACACTGGAAAATGAAATCCTTTTTCAGGCAGTGGGCAAGCAGCCACACAGCTTGAGGCACAGTAAACAGTCTAATGTACTGACACATACACCACCACATGAGCTCCAGAGCAGGGAGGGGAAAAGTGCAACTATAACCATCTCTTGCCACTGGCACCATTTCAAATCCATGAAGACATGTTACTTGCTGTGAACACAGTGTGAAAGCCTGTTTTAAAATAGCTTGGTGTCCAGCTATCTTGCAGGAACTGACACCATTCTGAACGCTATGTGGGACTCAAGAGAAACTAGGAGATGTGTTGATTCAATTAAAATAACTTCATGCACTCAAGTTATTAGATCTGTTTAAGATCACTGGTTTTATAGAAGTTTTTGCTACTTGTTCTTTCTACCTGTCCTTCATACTCAGAAGATGCCTCCTTTACAGCATCCCTTTTCCCTCAGGTTGGTCCATAAAGGGTAGACTTGAATCTTTAATATCAATTTGTCCACTACTCTGGACCTACGCTGAGAAGATAACTCCCTGAAATTAGCATTTCAAGGGCTATTATCTCTTTGAACCTAAACAGTTTTAAGGTATAGAGTTGCCAAATGGAAAAGAAGACTTTAGTGTATGTTTTGGTGTAATGAACAATTAAATAGACTGGCACTCATCAGCCTTGAAATAAAACAATTCAGGGCAATATGAAAACGTTTATGAAGTCATGACCAGCACAGAGAATAGGCAACAACTGTTCACTAACTGTTCACTTTGTATACAAGAACTGGAGGAAAATTAGATTAAAAGCAGCTGATGGTTCAGAACAAGTAAAAGTGTACTCAAGGTATAGCCAACTGCTGCAGTGTTACCTTTAGCACTAAACAATAGTCTGTGGGTGCCTTGTATTTGTTCCGATAGTCCTGTCCATAGTAAACACTGACATGGTCTAGCTGTAGAAAGCACACAAGATCCCGTGAGACCTAGTAAATATAAAAACGGTCATTTACAAAGTATCCTAAAAAAAATCTACACACATTGACATAATCAGTCTAATGCTAAGATCCAATACTAATATAAGGTCTAGTTGAGGTCAAATATTAGTTTCAATCTGATTCAAAAACTACTTACACAAGAAGGATGTGCATAAGCTCTTTCATCACACCTTCATTTTAAACCGAATTCAGTCTGTTTTTTGTGTTTTGTCTGCATTTTGCCTTTTGACAACATTTTATGCTGGACTACCACTGTTTACTCAGAGCAGGTATCAGGAGAAAGTAAGTATGATTGGTTGATCAGGAAGTTATCAGCTGCTGGTTATATTTCACCTTGGTATTAATCAAGGTGTCCAAATTCCAGTGTGACTGTAAGTAGAATTCTAAAGATGCTTGGCATTGAGTGTAGAGCAAAGAATTTCAACAGGCTACTCGCATACACATTGTTTTAATGAAGCAAAAGATTATGGAAAGAACATCTGACATGCATTCAGCTCTAAAGGGAGCTGTTGTGCTGATAGAGATTTCCTCTTCAATCCCAGATGTGTGGGAGGTGGACTTCCTGTACTGGGAATCATCTGATGCTGTCAAGACTGATGGATTCATGGATGACTTGAACTCACAGTAGTTCAGCCTTGAAGCTGTAATGCATTTGTAGTGTCTTTCTACTTATTTTGAATTTCTGATACAGAGAACAGCAGTAAGTGATCCTGAAGAAATGGAATTACATTTACCAGTTTCAAAAAAGGTAGCACCAATGGATCCAAAAAGATCCCATTTATAAGAACTAACTGAACATAATGAAATTATGCAGACATTGTGGAGTTGGTCTGATACTTCATGATCGACATTTGCAGAGCAATTTGGTCCTCCATCCAAATTCTGCTTGAGCAAAGACCAGCTTCTTAGCTCCACCAAAAGCTTTTCCTCAAGTATTTCTGAACACCTAACCCTAGGTGTTAGCTAGGTGTTGAAGCTAACTCAAGAAGCAGACCCCTGTATCCTTGTATTTTTAAACTGGGGTTACACCCTTCAGATCAAGTGCTGCCACAAAAATTCACACAGTATTTACATGCCTTTTAATTAAGGGATGTGGCACTTGGAAAGGCACAGCTAAGCCAAAACTTAAAGCCAACTCTTGTGTGCACTGTTTACCAGCAATAAACAATTCAGAGCAATTGCTTTAAGTAGCATACCTTCGCCTTCCCTTTAGGGACATAGTAGATTCCAGAAGCCCGAAGAAGGAAGTAACGTTTCTTCCAAGATTTCTTACCATCCTCTTTCAGCCACAGAACTCCCTCAATCTCTGGCACAGTTACAGAACTTCCACAGAAACATTCCTGCCAATAAACAGAGCAGTTTGGGAAACAGACAGAACAGAGAGCATGCAGTGGTTTGTTTTGAATGACTGAAATTCTTTATCCAAGGAATGCACTCTTAGCAGGGACAGCTCTTTTTTCACATGAGATATGAACTGCAGACAAATCACAGAAGCAATAAGGTAATTCAGATAAGCATGATAGGGTGTCTCAGCATTTGCTCAGTGCAATAATGACAAAAAAAAATTCATTAGCAGCTATTGTAAAGATTTTCTGATCACTGCTTCTCAGTAATAGATCCCCCATGGCTTTACTGGCTTTAAGGTCACAAGGTCACCTTATATAGCCTCATATGTATAAGCATACACAAATCTAACTGTGCATCCATCAGACACAGCTGCAATTCATTCCAGGAGTACTTCACTGCTACTAACTGCCCCCAACACTGCAACTTCTGCCAACGTTCTATTTATAAAGAACTAGCAGAGAAAACCAAATGCTTTAAATGCACTCCAGATTAATATGCAACACAGAGACTTATGAATAATCTTAGAAAACAGAAAGAATTAGGCAGAATTACAATTCTCTGCATGTTGTGGCTTCAAACAATCTTTTCATCCAGAGTATACATACAAACACTTATTAAAACCTATATTAACAATATATTAATAAAATGCATATGCTACTTTTAAGTTGAACTGTTTTAAGTTTAATCCAAAATTAAATACCCCAAATAGTTACCTTTGGGTAACTATGTAAATCATAATATTATTCTGGAAATCAAGTGGAACCTATAGCACTTCAGCCATGTCACAAAAGTATTTAGTTTTCCACTTATGAAGGCTGTATTTACTGTGTGCTTTATTTGCTCCACACTTTTATGCCCTTATTTCTATAAACTGGTTAAAGTGTTTGATAATAATTAGTTTTCTGTCATGCATTTCTTAAAATTCAGTATTTGGATTTTTTAAAATTTTAAAATGTAATTGAAAAAAGTTTTTACTACTTTGCTTATTATCAAAATTTGAAATATTAACTTAAACCAGTCTCCAGATCTATGCTCTAGGATTTTGTAGAAATGAAAATTTGGGAAGTGCTAGTAAAAATTCTCTAGTACCACAGGTCAAAAAAATAGGTCACAATTCTGCAAATTTCAACTTGAAATTAATGGTGTTAGCCATAGCTAGAGGCAACCTTAATTTGATTATCACTATGTATGGTATTTCAGATACCAAACTAAGTAGAGAAACTTTTTTTAACTGATCACATCTGAAACAGTGTTACATTAAAACAGCCATTTATCTCAAATAGAACACATTCTATTCACTGTCTTCCAGAATTACATTTTGCTCTGTCCATCAATTTCAATCACCTCAACCTTTAGCAGTTTGTCTTCAAGCTCCAAAATGACTACTATGTCCTTTCTGGTTTGACATTCTTACCTCTAGTAGCACCTCTTTATTTCTGTCTGCCATCTCAGAGGTTTCTTTCTTCCCCAGAAGATAGTTCTGTAACAAAATAAAGTTTAATATTTCTTTAGGCATTCTGAAATCAAGCCAAATGGCATTTCTTGTTTACTTTTCTGTAGCAGTAAGAACAAAACTTTGTAGAGTAATTGAAACTGTCAGACTGCTAAATAATACATTGAAGTAACTTATAATCACCTTTACCAGAAATATCAATCAGTCCGTACTCCTACCTAACAGCCTCGTAACAACATCATCCTGCCTTTCCAAGGATCAAACAGCTCTCTGTTACAATGCATCCAGAAATGAAAATACTAGGAACTTGTAAATACCACAATAAAAATATAACCCCCCCCAGAGATCTGTTACATACTGTCATTATTTCTGTGTTCAAAGAAGCACACATAGAAGCAATGTACTTCTTTCTACTGTGTTCTGAGTTTTACTGAATAGAAATATTTATTTTCACAAAGAATTACTAAATAAAATACTTGTCAACTTCTTAAAAGGAACTTAATTATGCATAGGCACCATATCTTATTTAATAAGTTTTTTTACTCTTACTCAGTTTGGAAAAGACTGGTGCAATGAATAGCATCTTCGTAACCCCTGGCTCTAATACTGGAAAAAACCCAAATATTCAAGAAGTTTCACCAGTTCAATATTTTAAAGCAAGGAGAAATATTTGGTTTATGCTGGTACCTCACTCCTGTGACAGTGCCTACTATATGTACTAAGAGTAAACCTATAATCTACAAACTTTTAAAAAGAATGTAGTTTTGCTGTTTCAGTGCAAAGCACTTGCATAAGATCTAATTTTCAGATCTTGCTTAAAATAAATAAAATCAAGTAAACTGATGTCTCATAGGATGAACATGCAAAACTGATACCCAGTTTAAATCCAATAAATTAGCATATAGATGCCATACAGATATAAAAATAATCTATCAACTCAAAAGGGAAGAGGTAAGAGTTAAGACAGAGATCAAGTGAATTTTCAATGCAAATTCTTCCAAGAGCCACCTTCTGCTTTTCTGTTTCTTTTCCTCCACTCCAATACTGCAGTGCTGCGAGATACCAGGTCTGTAGCTACCATGTGAGAGAAAAGAGGTCTTTGAGGCCATTTGAGAGGAAGAGGGGCTTTTGATTTCTCAGCCAGGAAGCAGGAAACACAGGTGAATATAGGCAGGTCCCAACTTCCACAGGAAGGGGCACATGCCCTCTCCCTCTCCCGCTCCCCTCCCCTGTCACTTGACCATGGAGTGGCTGCTCTTAGATTTTGTCTTCCCCTTCTTGCCAGCAATGCAAGAATGCACAGTGAAGAGACATTACTATTAGCAATATCTGTCAACACCTTTCTTGCATATTTACATAATTGAGCAGCACTAAGTAGGGTGTAAATCCCTGGAAACTGCCTGCCTTCATGTGTATTAAAACTACTCACAAACACATTAGCAGATTGCTTCAGCTCATGGTTGTCTCTTAAGGATTGACTTTGTGCCAGCAACACTGTGGAAGGACATAGTGCTGAAGTGCAAAGTTGCCTGGTATTTTAACACATACACAAGTACCAAAATGAAAGTATGGAAATGAATGCTACCAAAAAAGTAAGAGACTGTCATCAACCACACATACATTCAAGCACAAATCTCAGGCTTACCTGTGGATTCTTGAAAAGTGCGTATTTCTCTATACGTTCCACGAACATTAGTTTGTTTTGACTATCTCTTGTCCAGTTCAAGAGATTTTCAACTAAATTTTCATGATCTTCAAAGATCCTTTCTGGAACAATAACAAGTGAGCAAATACATTGGAATCTGTTGCATTTTGTGATAGAAACTAATCTGTAATAATTTCTAAGAGACAAGGCATATATGCAGAGAAAATAGTGTTCAAGAACTACTACAGTGGGGAGGAAGTTTATGCTAAGAGACTAAAAGAACTTAGTCCACTTCCATACATGCCTGGTTTAATTTTTTTACATCCAATCACTCAACATGGACTTCCTGTATCTTCATGTTTATCATTCCATCAACATATGAAATGTTTTAATTTTTTTTATCTGAGAAGGCCTACCATCCTACAGGAACACTGCAGACCCAAATGATAACATTTCAAAGTTTATGAGCACAAATAAGAAGGTTACCACATTTATGTGTTTTCTGGTCTACACAATTCCCAGAGGAATGGATCGGGCAGCTTTTTTGGCACAAAACTTCTTTCTACATCCCCAGTGATTATGTCACTCAAAGTATCAAAAAGTAACGGGCAATGATCAGAAAGAAAATAAAATGCTTCTGAAATGCAGAATACCCAGAGCTAGTACAGATATTGTAAAGAAGT
This sequence comes from Urocynchramus pylzowi, assembly GCA_013397555.1. NCBI lineage: Eukaryota > Metazoa > Chordata > Aves > Passeriformes > Fringillidae > Urocynchramus > Urocynchramus pylzowi. Next base: position 816,745 of record VZRH01001195.1, read on the forward strand.
CTAAAAATTGACACTGTCTACTTCCTATGCTCTCTGTTGCTCAATAAATTATGTATCAACAACAGCTTCTGAGAACTCTGGTTCTCAGTCAAAGCTCTGAGCTTTGACCTTCCATTGAAAAAGTTAGCACTAGTGCTAGAACTTCAGAATACTGAAAATAGACAAAAGATAACAGAGTAAAGTAAAAGAGGAAAATTCACTGAAATGGTAGAAAATAGCTGAAAATCCTCATTGCAAAAGAAAGAAGAAATCTTTGGGAAACCACTAGACTAACTTTCTTATCCCTTTAAACACACTGAAGTAGAATTTTCAGATCATTCTGAAACAAGTTCAATCATGAGCTTTATTACATGAATTAGCATTTACTACATTAATGAACAGGATGATGAACATTATGAAGACAAGTATTTAAATCATTCTGAGAATGTAGACTACTGCTGCATCAATGAATAAGAATTAGAAATGCTTATAATTATTACCCACCCATTTGCAATTCAGAGATGGTTTCCACTAATGACCAGTCTAAACTGTAGCCACAATGTGATTTGTCCATCAGATTGTCTAACACTTGTCTCACTGTTTGCCTCTCATCCACCATCATTGTTTTTGAGCTGTCATCAGACATATGGACTCTGATCACCAACTGTTAAGCAGAAAATCAAGAAAACAAAAAGAAGGATTAATCTACCACATTTCAAATAAAAATAAAGATTTCTAAGATATTGTTTATTCTTCTAAGGTTTTCTTACAGTAGCATAAAATTCAATCAAAACACTCCCTGAAAATGTAAGATGTCAAAAATGATGGCTAGATATTTGTATCACAGACACTTAACAAGATCCTGTTCTCCTTCAGCACAAGAAAGTAAATATACAGGTCTTTCCAACACAATGAGAAAGTCCTTCAGTTGTGTGTTAAGAAGGGGAAAAAATCCTTCCTGCTGAAGTGTCCTGATAGTAAAGTGTCTTTCAGACAATATCTAGGTGGAACAAACAGATATAGAGCTCTGCATAAGCTTACAAAGAATCAGAATTTTTCAGATGTGCAGTTTAAGCTTTCTGCCTGCTTCCTACAATATTTTCTAAAAATGGTTATTATGTAAACAATATTGCAATACTAAACATTACTTTTCTGGGGAATATGAAGCAGTAGTGTGAAAAAAATCTGCTTTTAAAACACAATGGTTTTCATAGGCATTTTAAAGAGGTCATTGTCAAGAAACAAAAATCCAGCCATTCTTTTAAACCAATCAAAAGACTTAAGACAACAGATTCTTTTTGCCAATCATTGTTTTTTCCATTTTTACCTCTTGTTCAGCTGGAAAAGATAGTACCTACTAACTGTAATACACTGGTACAATTGACTTGTTAATTTCCATCTTCCAGCCAAGACAGTTTTTCAGTTTTTGATCTACAAACAATTAATGCAAAAGCCATTTTAAGCTACTGAAAAACTCCCATCATAAAATAAAAATGCTAAAGTTTTAGGCCACTCTGTATTCTTTGAGAGTACATCAAGCAATGGCAGGAAACTTCCTCCAATTGGTAATCTCTGTCTTTAGTCTGGAATACTTCACTTCCATTTAGCACTGGCAAATCCTGCTACGCATAATGGGAAAAGGCTTGTGAAGAAAAGGCTGTGAAGAAAACAAGGCACAAATTTTAAACCGTGACTGCAGAACATACAAGAACAATCTCAGGAGGCTGGACCTTAATTTCAGTTCTGGGTGGAAGTTGGTAAAATCTTCCCAACAAGCACAAGCTGAAAAACAAGCTGTTCCTTAAGAAAAGCATCGTGTTATTCCATATCCTAGGCTTCTCCTGATTAGGTTCATTCTAGATGGGAAAGCACATTACCACTAAAGATTAGAACACTACAGTGTTCTTATTTTTAAAGGGCAACTTAAGGCTAATAAATACAAATGAAGTTGGCCTGCATTTTCCAGGTGGGAAAAAAAACCCCAAATAAATAAGGGTCTTATAAATTGGTATAACTAACTCACCTTTTTCACTTGTGCTTCTTTAATCTTCTCTAATGCAACCCTAATCTTCTCAGCTTTCAGTTTAGCAGCCTGTTCCTCCTAGGGGGACACAACACACAATTTCAGTTAACACAAACTGCAGTCAGGTTTCAGTGGCTTTGAGGCTACAATGCTTTAAAAAATGAACTGAAATGCTGATTTGCTCACCTACAAATCTCCAACTATTTCCTAGTGATAGTGAAAACTATTACTTTTTAAGATAAAAAGTGTTCCTATCTAATATTTAGAGATACAACTGCCATTAACTCCAAAGGAACATAATGGTGGTATATATTTTGTATAGACATTTCTCTGTTTTCCTGTAAAAACCCTTATGCTACCAAATACTTTAGCGTATTATATATTTACAGTCATAGCTTGGGACAATACATATTCCACAAGAGTATACAATGGAGTACAGCCAATAGATTTTTGGTTGATCAACATAAAATGCAAACAGCATGCCAAGAAGTACCCGAATTTAACAGCACACAGAAAGAAGGGAAACAAATCCTATAACTAGGATTCCATACTACATGCATTAGTTTGAAAGATTTAAAACTGTTAAATTCATTTGCAATAAGAGGTTTGAACACTCACTTTGTCTTTACTAAACCCAAGTTGTATTTCTCCTTGTTTTAAGTATTTTAAAACACAAGGCAAATAAGCATTCTTTTGCTCTTCTATGTAATAGGTTTTTATTACAGTTGGAAATGCATTAAAAATTCAGATAGCTTAAATCTATTTCTGGATGTTAAAGAAAATGGTGTCTTTTTAAGACTAGCAATAAATATTTTTAAATTCTGGAGATTAGATATCTCTGTTGAAATTGCATTTGAAATATGCAGCTAAAAAGCAACCACTGTTTCAAAAATTACATATGCAGTTTTCAGACTTCCAAAATCTTAAACTGTGGATCTTCATTGTAATTAATATCTAAACCCATAATTATTTAAAATATCTAGCACAAACAAGTCTGTTAAAACCCATACAAATTGCTTCCAAAATATTCAGTATCCTTAAAAAAGAACAATTAATATTTTTTCCAGAGCCAAAGTATCACATCCCATCACAACATTCAGCAAGTTGTAAACATTTAGTTCTCTATTGCTTTCTTCTGTGAATGTAATTCATAGTTTCTTTCTTGTTTAGTTGGTTGCTTTTCTTGTAAAAGTCAAGATTCAGCTATTCTGAAATCCAGAGAGTTTAAGTTTTGGTTTCTCAATAAATTACTAATATTCACATCAACTGCTAAAGAACATTCCCTTGTTATTTACTGCACTCAGTAGCTTTTGGTCCTTCACATCTGTGACCATCCTGTGCACCAGAAAAAACATCAGCTAGACAGACCAATGTGCTGCCTTGAAACATAATTCTTTTCAATAAAATGAACCAGTAAGTTGACATGAGCAGAAATAATGTGAGCCTGAAACCTTATCTGGGCACTGAATTAGCCAGGAACACGGTGTTTACGAGTCTGTAGGGAACTATGGCTTTTTATTCACAATAGTAATACTGTCCTATAGCTTAGAAAGGTTAAATCAGATTAGCATTCTATGAAAAACAAACAATGCCATGATAACAAGAATCTTTCATTCTTCCTATTTCTTACCATTAACCATTTCAATGTGTAGAAATAAACTGTTACTAAAAAATGAGGCTTCATATTACCAAGCCTGACAGAGCTCAAGAAGCACTTGGACAACACTCTCAGGCACATGGGGTGACTCTTGGGGATGTCCTATGCAGGGCCAGCAGTTGGACTCAATGACCTTTGTGGGTCCCTTCAAACTGAGCTTACTCAGGGATTCTGTGAAAGACTTGTCAGTTTCTAAAAGTGATGCTATGCACCTGTTCATCATGAAATCAGCAAAATCATTGTACCATATATTTGGAAAATCTGTAATTCATGGTTTTGAAAAGCTGTTCATTATCCCAATCAGCACAATTTTCCAGCCCATTTCACTCTGTACACCAGTGCAAAGCACCAGGAGCACCTGCCCGCCAGAGCACACAGGCAGCAACACCAGGGCAAGCAAAAAGAGCTGTGGCCTCTCATATACCTGTGCCAATACAGCTAAAATATCTTTGGTGACCTCAAAGTTTATAATCCATCATTCCCTAAAATGCTTTGGAAAATAGATAAATATGTAGACCAAAGAAGATTTTAAGGACTTTCTATTTTAATATGTACCAATTACTTTTCATTTCCAACTCAATTTAATGTGAATCCAGAGATTAGGATTCCTTATACTTTATTAGAGTTTAACATAATCAGTTTAAAGTAAAAAAAAAAAAAAACAAAACCCAAAATAAGAATTACAATTATCAAAATAAGAACTGGTTTCAATGAGCAAAAAAATATAAAAAGAGGTCTGAAATTACTAACTGAAAAATACAGCAAGGAAAAGAAAGCAAGAATTCAAAATTTCTGAAATCATATAGTAGTCAGAGATTTTAAGCTATTTTGAGCAGTAATAAACTATGCTCAGGCCACTGCTGCATCACTGCTGATGTGGCAAACAATGTTTCATGGGAGAAGGACAAAGAAGTATGTATTTTGATTCCTTAATAAAATAATTTAATAACTCCCCAAAACTCACAACCATGTATTCTGTTTCTCTCCTAATGACCCAAGAAAACAGTCCCCTGCCCCACCCAAGAACAGCACTTAGACACATACAGGTCTCTCCTCCCCCTGCACATGAAAGCAACACTGCTTCTATCCAGGAGGAAGCACGTGCAGTCCACCAGCTTGTACTAATAAGCTAACAACCCTTTTCACTGCACAGGGAGACAGGTGCCCGATGGCAAAAATACCCGACTGCAACTGCAAACTATTTAAACTGTTCAATGCCACCAATTAACAAGGCCAGCACATCCAGTCCAACAACATCTACTTTATGTATTTATTTCCCCTTTGCTAGCAAATACTGGCACCAGTGATGGAGTTGCTAAAGGATTACAAAGATGCAGGTAAATGGCAGGACTGCTGCGCTGTCACAGCTTCACAGGCAGCACAGACAATGTCGGTCCCTGCTATGGCCACACACCTGCCACAGCATCACTGCTCACAGAGCACTCACAGGGCTGCTGGCACTTGGCTCTGGCACAGACTGATCTGGAGAACTGACACAGCAGGCAAGATTCAGCAGAACCCACTCCCTGCCTTACAGGCACAGGCAAGCCTTGGAAACACACCAAGGAGATACACACACACTTTATAAAAACACAAAACATAATGGAGAGTCATTTCCAACTCTGGCAGGAAAAGGATATTCTCTTATATAAGCAATATGCATCACTGTCAGTTTGTAACAAATTCCTCACTTAACAGGACTATTCTGGGACTATTGTTACAATCGTATTTTAAAGCTTTGAGCACCTGATTTAAAGAATACTTGGCAATGTACTTATGTATAGAACCTGTTAATCCAAAATATTCAAACATATTGTGAACCAAAATGGAAAATGCATACGTCTGCAGTGCAATGGTCTTAAGTGAATGATCTTCTTCTTTGCATTTATATAGCAGAACTAAGTTTTGAATAATTTTAGCCTACAGTGAAATATCAGAAAGAATAACACAAAAAATATAAAGTTAAGATTTCTGTAATATAATGACAAACACTGTTTCCTCCCCCAGTTTCCAATTAAATATGCAGTTACAAGATATTCTGGCTGTGTTTTAGCAATAAAGATGCAAGATACATGCAATGACAGAGCTGACCTTGCTCATACAATTTTGTGCCTCACATTTCTAGGTTGGGGTTTTATTTTTTCTTTTATTTTACTTTTAAAAGTGTTATTAATGAATCTCTTTTACAGAGATAACAAATGGAATGGAAACAAAAAGGGGTGGGGGGCATCAGTTAGCAAAGGTACTTAGAAAAGCCAGTAATTAAATGATTAAGAGCTAAATAACTATGGACACATTTTACTTAAGTTAGCAAGGTAGATACACAAACTACAAAATACATAAAATTAGAAATTAATATTTGCTGATTAATATTTGCTTTTTTTCTCTGAATTTTTTCCTTTGAATGCAGATAAGAAGATAACTAAATACACAATTAACATTGATTTCTGAAGGACTAATATCACCTGTCTACTGTTTGTTTTCCCAACTACAGTTTAGCCTTGGGTAGAAAGGCAATCACCTGGTTTGCAAGGACTCTCCTTCTTGCAGAGCTTGTACTGAAACAGAGGTTCCTGCTACCAGAGAACACCATATTAACATCTCCATTGGTACCTAATTACCCAAAACTTCAAATCACTTTTATTAGCCTCATGTTTAATGTATACCAGTCTGAACATTAATCCCATTAATGAAGTTTTTTCCTGTTTATTTAATTTATTATTAAAAAGAACACTAGAACAAGAGTGTATGTGATCAACACTAAAACCAAAGGTGTGAATATTAAGAGCAGTTCTTCTGTATTTTTAGATAAGCTCATTAGGACAAGCAGAATACTCCAACCCTAAAAATGTGCTGCAATCACGGCATGGTCCATATATAAGTAGTGAACTTGTGTTTACAGTAGTATTTCATGGTCATTTTCAAAACATATGTTCATTGCATTTCTTTTCATAATAACTCTAAATAACCTCTATCTGGGTAAAGAAGAAAGGGAAGCAAGACAAGAATATCTGAAAGCTCACTAAATGTGCTTGTGCATTCACCCAGGTGAAGGGCTCATCCTCCCTAATGTAGACTTACCACACATTTCCTCCTTCTTCCTTCCCAGCTTAGTACAGACTTTTCTATACCTCTGGAATATTCCTGACATTGTCACCATATTGCATTATGCTACTAAATATGGAAATAGCTATGAAGTGGTACTATTGTTTTAGGGGTTGTGTCTGAGAATTATTCACCTTTTCTCAGATATTACAATGTTACTACACTTGGGTAGTGCCATATTTTTCCTTTGCTCTACTTCTTTGTTCACCATTCACAAACTTTTTTGCTATTAGAAGCCTAACTCAAACATGGAAGATGGCTTCTGAATGGAAATTGGAAAGCAGCAGTTACATTTAAATGTATCTCAAAGTCACACTGGCTCCTGGGACCAGGAGAATAAAAGTGAAGAGGAGAGGAAGAAACCCAAACAAACCAGGCAGAAGAACAGGCACAAGAAACCACAGTAAGGAAGTCTGACAGAGGAAAGATGACTACAGTGTAACAGAGGAGACATTACAACTAACTGGCAAGGAATTTTTGTTGGACAAAAGGCTCAAGGGATATGCGGAACAGGGCAGAAAGATTTCAGAACATTGGCTGATTATCTAACAGTGCAACTATAATAGATTAATATAAATAATATATAAATAATATTTTTATTATAATGACAAAGTATATAATATTTTTACCATAATAAAAAAGATAAAAGGTGACATTAAATTTACATACGACATAACAGCTTACTCAGAAAGCTTTTAGATTGTCCTTACATTCTTTGCACATTAGAAATCAATTGCTGTGTTTTCAAAACTGCATTAAAAAAATCTCAAACAGATGCTTAATTCAAGAATGAGCACATCTGAATCAGAGTGGCCTGATATACATGAAGTCAACATCACAACTGATTTAATCAAAAGTCTGATGGAATTACAGTGTGCAGGAACCAAAATCTACAAAGCAAGGGAATGAACATCCATAAGAAGGATTTTTGTCTTTCAGGTCAACAAGAAAAGGAAAATGACATGCCTGCTATTTGGGAAGAAAAGGTACAACATGGTTCCTTTCCCTCCAGATGCTGACATACTATTTGAATCATTACTTCATTAAATCACTATAATCTGTCTTCCTGAACATAGTTTTAGCTTCACATGCATCAGAACAGTAAAGAAATGCTCACTTCAAAATCCAGCTTGTTACATTTCTATTTTCATGGGCAAAACTGAGATGTATTTGAGCCCTGAATATTCTCTCAAAATTATTTGCATGTACTCTAATTTCACAGTACTAAGCTTAGTTTTCAGTATTCATTATAGGAAAACAAGCTTGCAGATTTGACAAAAAAGCTACATTGCTTTATTTTCAATATTCAATTACTTACATTACACATATGCTTTCACTTCTTTCTGTTTTCAAACAAAGGTCTGAATGCTGTGTGAACAGTAACATCTGGAGTTATATCTAAAAATGAAGGGCTCACCAAAATAAATACATCATTTTCTGTGCTGAGATCTGCCCTATGCTTCGACAGGAACTGTGTGTGCGCACGGCTGTGATGCAGAAGGGATCTAGGCCACAGCAAGAATTTTTACATTTAGTTATATTAGCAGAGGACAAAAATGGTTCTAGTCTCAATAGAAGATGCAGACACAACAGAGGAGAGGAAGAAACAGAAACAGGTGAAGACATTAAGAAACAGTTGACACACCAGGGACACCAGAATAGACCTGCAATATGATCCTACTGCCAAATGATCTAACACCTTTGTACAAGAAAATGCCTCATTTCTTGGGATTGCTTCACTCATAGAGAGGCTTATCCAATGTTACAACAAGCTGAAAAGATCTAAGCAGCAAAGTGGACTTCCATTTCATCATTTTGCTAAAGGTATTTCTGCTTGCAGGCGGTCAGAAGAGAACCAGTAAGTTCCATGCCAAGCCTGTGTGCTCCGGAGTCAGAAGTGGAAGGCACAGCTGTACTGAAGCAGTCACAAACTGACCAACATTACCCTCAGGAAATCAGAAGGCTCACCTAAAGTACCTGAATCAAAGAGCTATGAAGCCTAACTAGCCAACACAAAGATTTATAAATACAAACATTTAACTTTGGAGTGTATTAGAATACCTGATAGGAGCTACTCCATGGTCATATGACACAAAGGGATCATTTAATGCACTTTTTAAGATTAAGTTCCCCTATGGTAACTAACACTCATCCCACATATAAACAACCAGAAGGGAGGATCTGAAGACACATAGAGATGAAAGAAAATTGTGGTTTCTTTGTGCCACAGCTGTTGTTAATCTATTTGTAATCAAGCCAATTGCTGTTTTGGTGACTGTTTGCTTGGTTGGGCAGTGCAGGGGGGACCAAGAGCCATTGGGGTCAAGGCAGAGGTATTGACTTAAAATTTAAGCAAAACAGTCACAAGAGCAGAAGATTACTTGCTTTTATACTGTTTGTACTCCTCTGGAAGACAGCCTGAAAAACTGTTGTCAAGATACATGCTGAGCATCTTGAGAAGAATATTAAGATAATTTTAAAAAAGCAGTAAACCAGTTCTAAACTTTTATTGCTAAATACAGACTACTTATGACCAGTGAACATTATCTTTTTGTTTTGAGGTCACCAAATTGCATTTTGTTACTTCAGGCTTGCCTGAGGTCTCTCCACTAGAATGTCTGTGAATTAAAAAAAACCCACACAGATATGATTTTGAAGTATGTATTAGCATCATCAACATATGACACCTCAGCTACCAAATATTCAAAGTTCTGAGCTACATGAAGCTGTTTGTCCTTCATCCCAGCCTGTACTTTTACCAGAGATTCATAGCTTGCTCCATCCCTTGTCCTCTAGTTTCAAAACAAATATAAAAGATGTAATTCTTAGCAAATTAAATGACAATTTGTGATCTCTTAGTACATTAGTGACCTCCTTCCTGTGAAGAAAATTAATTTATAACCAAGATTTGTACATATCTGGTTCATTAGACCACTGTCTTACTATGATATTCTCCCCACATTATATTCAGTCAATGTTCAAAACGTTATAAAAAATATCCCATTACTTACTAATTCATCTTCAATACAGCAACAGAACTTATTTTAAGACTACTAATGGCTTTTAAAACTACTAAACACTTCCACATTTTTCACTAGAATCTTTTCTTTTTTTAAACTAGTGAATGGCAATAGGAACAAAAGAACTTCTAGCTCAGTACATTTCCTTTTCAACTAAGGCATTTTACCTCCTAATGGCTATTAAGGATTTGTCAAGAACTTGAACACTTTGATAAATCTGCAGAAACAAACAATACAAATCAGTCTTTAAAAGGACCTTGGATAATCAGGAAAATCATGTAAGTAAATGCAGAAGTTCCTGGAAAGGGCATGGGTGGAGAAGCATAGCACACACCAAAAGCATTCTTTCTACATAGAAATAGTCACATACAGTAGAAAGAAGCATCATCACCTTGGTCAGCAAATGAGAAGGCTTTCCTGCAATGTTTCTCAGAAGAAGGGAGGTTTCCCTGTCCAAATAGGAGTGCTTGTGCAGAAAGAAAGAGAAAGAACATGAGTCAAAGGAAGTCAGTATAGTAATTTTATGGTGTCTTGATTACAGAAGATAAAGCAGAGTTTAAAAGAAAAAAACCCTACATCATCACTTCCCCCCCCCATAAAAACATGAACATTCCCAAATACTATGAGCCTGATACGCTGATGTAAAAGCAATTGTGCTTTTACACAAGACACTAATAAAAAACACTATTTTAATCTTCTCCTGTACAAAATGTCACACAATAGAATTAAGAAAACTTTTGCTTACCTGCCACTGGTTTCCTTTCTGCAAGAGAAAACTTATTTGTAAAAACACTTAGAACTATAAAAGTAAGAAAATACGCTCTTACAACATTTTTCAAAATCCTGTCCAGTCTTCTAAAACTAAACATTCTACTTCACTACACAAACACAGAGCCATCTATAAACTGGTCATCGGGGAGACATCCTAGTTTTATGCTTTCTACATGGGTTGCCGTTTCATTCTTAAAGAAGAAAGATATTACCACAACAATAAACCAACCTGACTTAAAGTTCATGTACTTTTTTTTTTTTAAAGGACTTAAATCTCTCTTATTTTGTATAGTCCAAATTATAAAATTACAAATCCCTGTGCTTCTCTTGGGAAGACAAATTAGCAGAAAATATATTTTCATCTGTTTTCAAAATGGGAAGCAAAATCAATAAAGGGGAACCAGCCAGTAGAGAAAGACAGAAATCAGTTAATGACAGATCCCAGAGTGATTATCTTCTCCAGCACCTGCTACAGGCAACAAAACCATCACCATGCAGCAATTTACAGAACCACACAGTCTATTCTGCTAAGGAAATTAGACTAGTACTGTGGCACTTAACAAGAGCATTTAAACAACTTAAAAGAGCATGAAGTAAATCTCCTGTGTACCACCACCATACTGCAAGTTTTGTCCCATGTGATTACAATTGTCTCAGCCTTATTTGTTTCAATGCTATACAGAAGAAGGCATGACAACTATACATGTCTACTATAATTTTGTTTAGTTATTAGCAATACAGTATCTCACCTCTTCTTCAGTGCCACAATAAGGTATAGACTGAAAAAAATGAAGAGCCCATGTCTACAACTTCTGGCAAGGCAGTATCAAATAGTTTGGAGAATACAGGTCCTGCAGGGAGAGTTTACCCGATGTGACTGCCACATGCTGAGATGAGCAATTAAGGATCTCAAGGAGGCTTTAGAAGTTACACCTCAGGGAAGACTCTGCACAGCATTTGAAGTTAAACCCAGGCTCCAGCCAAAGCTCCACCTGGATATTTAGCCACTAATATAGACACAGGTTATGTTACAGAGTAAATGGTTTTTCTGCTTGCATATTAATTACTGTCTGTATTTACATCATATGTTTTAGACACACAGCAGTGCTGCCTAGCTCAAACCACACTGCTGAGGGTTTGTAATACCTGGTGTAATTATTCACAGTCATACTGAATTGTATCCTTTCTAACACAGAGGCTCTAACTTCCCACAGAGTCAGTTTAGGATGGTCTCCTTACAACATACTGCTACACAACTTGCAGAATAAAATGGGCTGGCTCAGTCCAAACCCCAAAAGCATAAATAAAAATCCAGTGACAAGTTCAAGGAATTTTTTTTAAGAGTTCCTTCATAGAGTTCTTGTCAGTCATCATGGACTGATTAATATGGATCACCTTGTTGGTGAATGGAACACTGCAGCAGAAGGAACATTACAATGTATACTTGCAGCTTCTTCCTTAAGAGTTTAGTCACCTTCTGTCTTAGCCTGTAAGTCAACAATAGTGTCAGGATAAATACAGGATATTGAATCTCTCCTTAAATGAAATACTATTTGCTGGAGAATATTTCTCCTACAGGGAAGGTCGAGGTAGGCCAATTAACCTTCCTCCTGTCTTAGTCATCTCGGCTGCTGCTATCTTGAATTTAACTACATTATCTCCACTAAGGAACTTCTACCCAAAAATGGGAATGCCGTATCCTTCTTACAGCATAATAGCCACTTGAAACTTTGATAATGCTGTTTTACGGGAATAGGGGTTGGCCAGTAAAATGTGGAACACCAGTGTGATGACGACTACCCTTGTGAATTGGAGCTGCAGAGCTAACATGCCTAGAAGCAGGAAGGCAACAGCTCTTTTCCAGACATTTTTTGTGCATGGCTTCTTCCTCCCCTATAACAAATTCTGCAGTACTGCACATACCCAAAAGTTAGAATGAGCAGAAGTAGCAAAGCAACAGGAAAGGCCAAGTTCTAGAAATTATAGCTCAGCTAAACAGTAACTACATGCACATAAAAATTTTAAAATATTCGGCATGCACAAACTAGTAGATAACAAATTAAATTTCATTTTAGAACAATGTGTTACTTTCACAATCCAGTTTTAAAACATTTAGTCTATTTCAAAGAAAGACTTCAGCTCAAACATCAAGCTTTGAGGTAAACAGATGCTGCTCCTAGAATATTCCGTTGTTTGGGAGAAGATAAATATTTTATTATTTTTTTTCTAGATAGTACAATCACAATGGTTCACACAGAGGATCTAAATAGCCCACTTTTCCTCTCTACTTAAGGACTTGAAATACATATCAAAGCTCCGACAATATAAATGGCTGATCTTGCCAAACAAATTAACCTACTTTTCTGCCCCAGGTACTTCACTAGACTAAAAAGAACAGCAATGAAATCCAGGAAAACCAAAACATTAATTACTCCTAGAGAAACATTTCTAGTCTTCCACCATGAAAAGCATCTGTTCTTCCACCTGCTCCTATCACAATGATGAGAACTCAAGCTCTAGCAACAAAGTCGTCCCTCCCCCAGTGCCTCACCTTAGATTCACCTAGGACATAAAAGTAATTCCAATTCCATAAACTAGTATGCGTCCCTCCCACCCCAGCAATGACATGCATTTTTCTATCCTGCTGCAGTAAGCTGACTGCTTCCCCAGTACAAGGCCATCATTTCTCATAAGGGCTATTTTCCATTTAAAGGCTTTTTTCAAATTGTCACAGATTAGTAATTAAATGTGGTTGGAATGCAAAAGTAGTCTGAAACACAATGGAAACATCAAAATTGACAACAGCTTCAGAGAAGACAATGCCATGAAGTCCTTTATACTAAGCATGAAATTGTAGAAGAAGGAGATTGTAACAGTACTACTGGAAGAGTATTTAATTCCTGCAGTCACTAAAATACTCAGTGCAGATAATTCAACATGAATAACACCAAGTCAAAAGAAGTGATACCTAATTTACCAAATTCTTTGAAAGACCACATATCTCTAGGTCAGCACTCAGGGGGGCAAACACAAAAAGTATACAACATGTGCACAGTCTAAAGCTACCTACAATTCTTTACTTCTACTAGATGTTGGGTTTTTTAAGTTGTATTTTTTATGTGTAGTATAGCTTTCTTGAAATCCAGCCACTAGTAACAGCCATATCTTGTTATAAGTTTTTGTATAAGATTATTGCTGCAAATGCAGTAAAAATGGAAAAGGTTGTTAAAAGTTATTTCCATTATATGTATATAAAACCATTCACATAAGAGACACTAGCAGACGTTAAAATCTTCCATTAAAAGGTATCTATCTGTCACTAGAAGAATTTTAAAACCAACACTTTGATATTTTAAATGACTATTAGGGAGCCAGATTCACTCAGGATTTTCAGCTAATCCAGCATCACTGCTACTCAGGCAGAACTCAAAATACCATAGGCCCAGTGGGCATCCAGAAAGGAAAAAGGGACAGGGCTTTAAGACGACTCTCAAGAGCAACACGATGTTTCCTTTTGTCACATAGAATCTCTCAATATAAATGGCGCTACAAGACTTCCCACCAGGAAGCTGGGACAGGCAGTAACATTGTAGCCCAAAACTCACTCAGTTTGTTTCTTTACATAATCTTCAAAGAGTACTCTTCTGTCCCTAAAACCAGCAAAGATGAAGTCTACCATCAGGTACCAAGTATGTTTCCAATGTTTCTGTGCCAAAATCACTTCTTTTGGAGACAACTTTAACACAATGCATAGGAAGCTATTCACTTCTGGTTTAGTCCTTCCTCATAATATGGACCAGACTTCAAACTAAGTTGCAGGAACTCAACCTAGTTTAAGAACTTGAACAGTGAAAAATAATGAAAAGAAAACTTATCAAAGCCAGAAGAACCGTTTTATACCATGTAGAAGCAGCCAATGATGACTGTTTTGAACTATGTCATCAAGTCACACTGAAAAACACGGATGTTTAAGAATCAAAAATTCCTCAAAATACTAAAAAAAAAAAAAAAAAGCTGACTGGAAAACTAACTTTCTAAAATTAAATGCATACCTTTCTCAAGGGATGCCAAAACAGCCATGAACAAAAATATTTTGTGCAAAACCAATTTTACTTACAAAAATTCAGATACGATGATTAAAATATCTGAAGTAATAAAACGAAATAAATAAGGCTACTAATTTGTCTCTGAACAAACTTTAGCTGCTGAGGATAATCAACAACATAGAAAACTAGATTTGAGTAAAATTAGCACTTAAGGATTCTAGACACAGGTCAAAAAAGTTACTAGTGTTCATGTGCAGTTCATTCAGCAAAGACATCTAGCCTTGATGTTTATAAGAACATGGGCTAAAGTCTTGTTCCAAATTATGTTATGGACATCAAAGATTTCCTATGTCCTTTGAAGACAGAAATGTAACATCCACTACCTTCAGATCTAAATACCAGGCATTCGTGGACCAGCTGTTGAAAATTGCCATTTAGTGTTTTCAGGAAACTCAAAACAGTACTTAAATACACAGCAGCTGCTTATGTGAGATAGTTTTTTCAATACTGAAATATTTTTACACTCATAACCAATCCCATACTTACAAAGCATGTTTGCTAAACATGATAGAACAGACAGGCAACCAGGAAAATGAAAATACCTTTCAGATTTTCAGAATATAATTTGTTGCACTAAACTAAACAACCAGTAATGCTCTACATGGCCAAAACCTCAAGATTTTTTCACCTATTGTCCTTGTCAATTCCATTATGTAATATTCATTGGGTTGTTTCAATTCTTGACATTAAAGAGGTCTTGAGCTGAAGGTCAGTTTCAAAAAAATCCCAAAACTGAAATGATTTCTAAACTATCACTGAATTACCAAGCATATTAGATTAGTTTTTTACAGACAAGAACTGATGGCTGGATTTTAAGAAAAGCATTTAAGAAGAGGTGATAAACTGAGCTGCCTAGCTAAGATCTGAAGCATGAAGGCCATGTAGCCCATCTTGTAGCAGCCCACTGATTCAGAAGTAAAAAGCTGTATTATACATGGCCTCCTGTCTTAAATTCCACTTGCATATTCTTGCAAAATCTGAACACTGATCTATTTTCTTGTTATGTTTGATGATCACTTAGCACAGAAAAGTGGGATCAATTTAGAAAGATTCAGTCTCATTTCTAAGAGACTGAGTTGTATCTAATTCCTCTGATTTTAAGGTAAGGGCTGAGAAAACAGGCATACAGAATTAAAAATAGTACAATACGGTCTCAAACGTGTCACATATGTTCTTTACACTGACAGCTTACAAATAATGATCAAAAACTGGGGTGGGAATTCTAAGAAAGATGACCTAGTGATCTTCTGAAGTATTTTATCTTCCTGTTCAAATGCCTTAAACATGTTAAATAGAAAACTTCATTTTTGTTAACTACTATCTGTACATTCAAAGATATCATTCACTCAAGGTTTGTAGAGCAGAATAACTTACCTTAGTACCAAAAAAAAAGGCACTGAGGACTTGTGAATGTAATTATCTTGCCATGTTTCTTGCAAAACTCTATCAAGTTTAATAAATACATAGGTTTAATTAAACCAGCTGGTGGCACTCTTGTGCCACTATTTCCAATTTAATATCACAGTTGAGAAACACTACAAAATCCTTTTTTAAATGCATTCTCTGTCCCTAAAAAAAAAACCTAAAAATCAGGGAAATTGAAGTATACAGTGCTCAATAGAGAGCTATATGCTTGCAAAACTTTTTTCAAAAGCTTCCATTTCAACTACATCCCGGCACTGAATTCTTTAGACTCCAGCTTCAAGAATTAGAATCCACTGTTTCCAAAAGAGAACTCAAGAATTAAAAATTTAAAATTATTTTTGTAATTTTGACCAAAAGATGGAGAAGGAGAACTGAATTTTTTTTTCCAATCTCTTTATGATTATGTATTCATATGGAACTTACTCATACAGACACAATATGATAAACATCTAACTAAAAATATCAATTTTCTGCTTTCCTTTGCAAAGGGGGTTGTTTAACCTAACAAAAAAGAGGCTCAGGGGACACCTTATCGCTCTCTACAACCACCTTTAAAAGGAGGTGTAGACAGGTGGCTGACAGTCTCTTCTTGCAAGTAGCAAGAGATAGGACAAGATAAAAGGCCTCAAGTTGCACCAGAGGCAGTTTAGATTAGATGTTAGAGAAAAACTGTTGCAAAAGGGCTTACAGTTTATTCTTATTAAAACCTCAGAAAAGGAAAATAGGCACTAAGAAACTGAAGCAGCAGCATTGGGTAACAACTGGTGAGCTGCCTGACCCTTTGCACACAACACCTGTTTCCACAGAATCACAGGGTGGGTAAGGCTGGAAGAGACCACAGTTGGTCATCTGGTTCAACCTCCCTTGCTTAAGCAGGGTCATCCTAGAGCTGCTTCTAAAAATTTTGTCACATGATACTACTAAGAGAAATTTTCCATGATTGGACACTGTTACAGGGTGATTACTAGTTGTCTACATTAAACAAAGTATTCCCAAGAAAGGAAGGGAAGCTGTGCGTTATTTAAAATACAGATGTTTAAGACCTCTGCACATTTCACCATGAAACACATGATGCTCCTGCCAATAATTTAAGTCTTGCCTTGTGCTTTTTAGCTATATATGAGAATATAGCTAAATTTGTCTGAGACTAAGCCTTCAGAATTAAAATTGTAGTCTGTAAGACTCAGTGAAGCCTGGAGCATCACAATTAAAAAAACCTCGAGGCTACAACCTCTCACAGAATACTGGCCAGCCCTTCAGCTGGATTGCACTCTTACTCTGAAATCAAAGCCAGGCCAAGATCAAGAATGCCTGGGTCCATGGTGGGAGAGTACAGTGGTCTTCTTTAAGCTGCAGTGCCCGGCTACTGCAAAACATGTTGGAGCCAGACAAGGGAAGGGAGAACCTGGAGCAATTACTCTGTGCTCAAGAACAGACAACCCTCCCTCCTAGGACTCCTGGGACTCCATTTCACTGCAGGCAACTGGAATAAAAAGAAAAAATGAAATCTTAACTTACAGCAAGTATTTATTAAATACTAGGGATGTTTATAACTTCATGCCAGTCCTGATAGACTTTGTTGAAATTCACTGTAATTTAAGTAACATGTCTGTGGACATCTGAAATGAACAACCTGCTGCTCTGTGTGCATGAGGTACACTCAGTGCTAGACCATCACCTCCCAGGTCATGCTGGGATGCTCCCCTGCTGAACACAAGTTACTTAAAACAGAGCAGGACAGAAAGGACTGCAAAAGCTGATGAACATTCACTTCAAGCTTCATTTCACTATTGCTTTTCAGAAATTTAAGATTAAACAACTGCAAGAAAGATACAGTCCTGTCATTCCCCCAATGATGCACTCTCACATCTCTTGTGTGAACAGCTATAATTTTGACCATGTGGTCCAATGGACCAATGAACAACTAATTCACAAGGATTATTTTCCAGGGAAAGCTGCTCCAAATCACTAGGCAGCTGCATAAACAAGAGTTCCAACACTAGATAAGGCAAGGCTGCCCAATTAATCAGTAGCATGGATCTAAACTGCATAAACCAAACATGAAATCCCAAATACAGTTTGTTTGCAGGGAGCAAGTTTCAAGGAAACCCCAAGAAAAAATATGGAGTATAATTTCACAGAAAATCATTGTCTGATCAGTCTAAAAAAAGGTGCACTAAGTGGAAGATCTAAACAAGAAAGAAAGAAAAAAAAAACCCTAACTATGACTAATTGATTCCTAACTGCATTACATACAGAATATCAGAGATGTCATCTTTGGGCTCTACCTGTAGCACAGAAAACAAAGCAGCTAAGAAACCTAAGGAATAAAAGTACATAGAGCCTTAATTGAAGCTATAATTTAGTTTGAATCTAATGCCTTATACTCTAAGAAGTAACTGTATTAACAAAAACTTGATTTTAGGACTGTTGACTTCTAAACTATAAATTCTGCCCAAAATGACTGTAGACATAAAACCATCCGAAAGATCAACCATTATAAAAGAATGGGCATACACAGCTGGGGAGTTAAAAGTCACAAATCTACCCTACTTGTTAAAAGCAGGTAAGCCACATGAATGAAATAAAACCTGCATTCATAAAGCAAGGCATTGATGTGGCTGGTCTAACATATTGAATAACTTGCAAAAATAAAACCAGTAAGTGTCCAACACAGGAAACTAACCAAAGCTGTACATTTGGCTAACTAAAAACAAAGGCTTTTCTTTGTATTTGCAGACCTTTATTACAGTATAGCAAACTAAACACTAAATACATTATGGTATAACAAACTAAAGCAGCATGCTCAAAACTGACACAGCTAAAAGGCCAGTTCTCAATTGTTTCTCCAGCACATGAAGTCTTATTTTTGGGGGCTTCAAACTCCTTTAAAAACCCCATAAACCCATTTTCACACTATAGTTTAGGAATATACATAACTGAGGAAAACAATTGAGGAAAGTTTAAGGTTCCACAACTGGTGGCTGTGCTCTTAATTTTTGTCATCTGTCCTAAATTTCTTTTTTGTCAACCTGAAACAAGGACAAACAAGTAATCTGTTTTTAACTTCCTACAGCTTTAGAATTTCAGATCTCTAATCTAATCAAATGTTGAAGAAAAAGTAAAGAATTTTTTTTTTAAGCAGAATGGTGTATCCACAAGGAAATTGGCTGTTTTAAAGGTTCCATAATTAACTATCAGTAGTAGAGTGATATCTTTACTGGAAACTGCAACCAATGCATACAACTCCCGCGCAGCACACTTTCAGCAAAGTTTGGTAACATCATAAAGCAAAACTTCTGATTTCTCAACTCAAGTCTAGTGGGTAGTTCCAAGAGTGTGCTGCCTAGATTTATTTCATCATTCATCTATGGTATTTTTTCTCTGGCAGATGAATCTGGCAAGAAAAAAAAACCTTTGAACAACCATTTTCTTGGCTTACCTGTATTAATGGTACAATTTTTTCCTCAAGAAACCCTTCATAAACACAAGTATTTTTCTGAAGTGCTATGGAATAGGCATAAAACCAAAGAGATTAATTTTTAACTGTGCTTATTTACTTAGCATTTGGGTTCGCAGAATGAGTCATTCAGTTGCTTGTCCACAGAAGACTCTAACCTCACAGAAAACCCCAAAGAACAGTGTATTTAGGTATATTTAGAGACAATGCCTTTGGTGTTCACACACTAACAAAGTACACCCTTAACTGTAATTTTTGAATGGATACCAGCCTTGCCAGCCAGTGGTGTCAAACAAGACATACTGTCCATTTTCCTGTTCCTTCCCACGAGGGAGCTTTAAAGCTTATTCATCATTATGAGGCAAAGCTGACTGAAGAGAAACTATTATTACATGTTTCATGGTTTCTGCTACACTTCAATTAGTTATTTTCTATTTGGAAAAGTTACAGGATAAATTTTAGGTCCATAGCTATAAAATAGGTCAGATACAATGAGTGGAGAATCAAGATTTACCAATGCAAGGATAATGTTTAAATTCTTGTTTCCCTTTCATGTATTTTAAATCTATTTACCCCAATTTTTGAAACCCACCATTCCATGATGTGCAGTAAACAAAACTTTTAGAATGCCTCGTTTGGATCTCAACTAAAAATGCTTTAAAAAAATTAAAATTATCCCTTCCCATAATTTGCTTTGCAGATTCCATAAGCATAACATGAAAAAAAGTTTATGGGCTGGTTTGCAGGCATTAGGAAGAGTGTATTAGCAATTTTTGAGTTCTAGTGCATTATATGACAATTATGCACAGCCAAGCACATTTGATTATTTATTTGAAATACATAAATATTGTTTACATTTTATAAAATAATATGTTTATATCAGAGAATGTTTTGAAAGCTTCCAAATATCTGGCAAATGAGGAGTCATTTTACATGTATTTCGAAAACATTCAAAAAATGGATGGCTTACACTTCTTATGCCAACAAAACTGGAAGCCAAAGTAATGTTTCAGGATGACAGATAAGCACAATTTTCCCTTACTTGTGACTTATAAAAGAACACTTTGTGACTAATAATTGGAAAAAAAGAAAGAGGAAGAAATGGTCTAATTGTGTTTCAAATTAAGTCTTTCCATAGACTATTTTCAGCTTAGGAAAAGCGGAACTGGAAATGCTCCAGAATAGACTTTGTGTTCTAAACTAAGGACATAACACAACTGGCAGAAAATTAATTTTTTTTTTTTTTTAAGTCTTTAGAGGAAACACAAACCAAACCTCTGCCATGCGTTGTTTGTTGCTTATCTGTGACTACTCTCACAAATTGGAGTCTAACATCCTTCACATCTGCTAACCACACAGCACATGGACCATAAGGAAAAGTACTCAAACTTCAAGCTCCCAAAATACAAAAGCCAATAATGCTCTATTCCTGCAAGAGCTAAACCAGACCACAACTCTTCTTTAAACCACCTACAAATAACAGATGAGATTCAGCAGTCCAACTCTATTTTAAGATATCATTGCCTAACAAAGACCATATATATCATCAGTTTATTTGTCTGCATACATTAACAGTTAACTGCCTTTTCATACATAGCAACATTTAGCAATCCCACATAAAACATGACCCTCAATAATTTTAAATGGGTATCAAAGCTTCTGTGTTACACCACTGCACAGGCAAACTAAATGCTAGCATGTCCACGTAAGAACTATAGCAAAATTGCTATGAAACACAAACTTCATTATCCCCTTATATCCATTTCAAGTTTTTCATTTTATCCCCCAGGATCTTTTATCCAGTACAGATTTATTTATGTGTGCTGAGCTTAGAAGACAATTGCTACTAACTGTCATGCCTCCAAAGCTCCCTTTTTTGCCCTAAAAGAAACATTAATGTTTACTCTACACTGACTTCTCTGTCAAGTGAAGCAAAAACCATGTGGCTTTATTGCACTGGCCACTCTCTTCTCATGATTTTTACCCCTCATGCATCAAGTATAAATCTACAACGAGCTTAAGTAGAAGCTAAAAAATAAAATACAATTAAATCATGTAGTGTTACCAGCTAAATTCTGCATTATCTTTGTATGAGCAGAATCTCTCAGCTGTGCAAACTGGGTTACAGACATAAAGAGGGGCAGGGGGTGATGCTGAACTGTGCCAGACCAGATGGCAGACTTCAACCTTATCTGCAACCTCTTCACTGAGTGTGGGCAAGACACTAACAATGACTGCCCATGAATGGAGCCTTTCACTCACCAGACACACACAGCTACATAAGCATCATCAACACAGTTCTCTATTCTCTCCCCCCTGCTTTCTTCTCCTTCTACTCTAGCACAGCTCACTGAAAACGGAGACAACTTCTTGCTGGCAGAGGGACCAGAGGAAGAAGAAAAAGATAATGTGGGTGGAGGCCACAAGTTCGTCACAGAGACATAATTTCCCCTACCTTCAACTCATGCTATTACTTCAATAATTTGGTCTACATACAAGTAAAGTAACCCCCCACAGAAACAACATTTTAAGGTGCACGCCACTCATGACACAACTAAAAGCATAGAAAACAAAATTCAACCTACCAATTTAAGAAAAAATACTGTTCAAGCAAGGATCTGTGAAGTAACTTTGTCAAAGACAAATTTCGATTTAGCAAAAAATTATGGGGTTAGGGTGGGGTGGAGACAACTTTTCTTTTTATTCAACAATACTTAAGGGGAGACTGAAGACAAGAACAGAAATGCAGTCAGAAAACACTTAGTACCACACCAAGACAAGGTCTCAAGACTACAAAGTGATAGTCTTTGAAAACATCAAAATTCACAATGACTAAAGAGATAGTACTAAGATAGGAAAAGAGGAAAGGAAGAAAATTAAACCATGATGACAACAAATAAACCCACAATTTTAGACAACCATGGGAACTCCAGTCAACTCATCTGAAAGTGGCCTAAAGACAAATTCAGAATGAGCACAAGGATAGTTCTGGCCAATATGACCACTGAGAGTTATCATCTGTCATCATGCTGATCTATCTGCAACCCCACAAATTGCCTAGATCACAGGCTGCTAGGAGGAAAAGGAAGACAAGACACTAAGATGCCTGTCCAAATACTCAGGCAAGAAGTTCTGAATAATCAATTACTACCAACAAGTGAGTTCCTGCTCTCCCTTCCAGCCTCCAGTCCCTGGTTACAACCCCCATAATGTGCATCAGTCCTCTGAGCCTCTGCAGTTCACCTAAATAACCCAGAATGAGAACCAGAATAGAAGGACAAAGTTTTGTGTACTAAGTACCAGTTAAGTGCCAAAGCTGGGACAAGGGAGGAGATGAGAGCGTAAGGAAAGAACTGTGAGGAAAGAAGGAAGGAAGGAAGGATGAGACGAAAGGGAAGTCATATCCTCCCATTTCTGGTGGCTGTGGAATTGCAGCCTTTTTCCATAATATTGGTCCTTATTACCAGCCAGAGAGTATACTAGACTACACACACCTTCAGTGGGCCTGTACATGACTGTTCTTTTAAAGGATTTTCCTGCACTGCCAAGTCAGAGAGCTCTTAAATAAAGAGCAGAAGTATTTTTTAAGATAGAATACTGAAGTTTATAACTGCAAAGCCTAATTTATTTTTTCAGACAAGCATTTCCTCCCATCAAAACTGTCTTCCATTTTACTCAGGAAGAGCACAACATGAAGTTGCAGCAGAAAGGATGACTTTTTAAAGTACCTATACTGCCTGGAGAAGACAAGGTATCGGTCAAAAGGGCAGAGCTGCCAAGACACTGACCTCTTTCAGAAGAGCCACAGCAGTAAAGAAAAATTTAAAAGGTCAGCTCACCTACAGGCAGTCTCAAGGAAGACAGGCAAAAGAAAAGAGCTAATTTGAAGCACTACTTCAGAACAACAAATCTCAAAACAGATCTGCTGTGACCATGAATAAATAGGCTCTCCCACTTTCTGCATAAAAACTGTTGGGTTTTTTCCCTATATGGACATTAGGACTTCTTCAAAGGCTATTTCCTCAGAGGGATGTTTTCTATTAGAAACAGCACCATTGAGTCAACTGTGTGGGTGGGAGGGTACAATTCAGCCCTACTAGTAAAAGGTGTTTTGATTCACAGCCTAGCCAAGAAGATTAATAAACCCTTAAACTAGTTTTTGGGCACTAAATGAACGACATAGGAAATAAACAGCTTTGTTGATACCCAATGATTCTTCCACAGAATCTATTTAAAAGCTAAATTCATTTTAAAAACACCACCAAAAAATCTGTCACAAACTCAAAACAAAAGTGATTTCCCTTTCCCTGTTTACCAGTGATGAGAAAATAAACTTACTTCTCTGTAAAAAGTCCCATCCCATCATATAACAATTTTAATACTGAATAGTTGAATACCAATTCTGTAATCCTAGGGAAAATTTCTCAGAACTGAACACCTTCCTCAGGCTACTGAAATTAAAAAGGATAGAGCGAAAGCAAACAGTATGGTTAATGAGTGCAGAGGTTTCTGCTCTCAAGAGAGCAGAATCTGGATCTCAAATTACTGACACTTTCCTGCTTCAAAGGAATCAATCATTCTTATCAACTTATCTGGCAGAGAAACAATAGCCACATTCTTATACGAGAAGCAATCACTGTGTTTGTACAAAGGCAGCCCTCATTTGTCTTTGAGAAAAGCTTCTGGGGATGATTCTGAGCCTTGCAGTCAGTGGCCAAGAGCTCAGAAAGCAACTGAAACAGCAACTGCAACACTTGCAGCAATACAGATTAGCTTCCTGTGAAGATAAAACGACTTCTTGACTTCTGTCCCTTGATTCACCAACATCAAGGTAGTTAAGGGCAGCAGGTGGTTTGTTGATTACTCATGACACAAAGGATTGAGAAAACCTGGGAGACAAGAAGGGCAATTTTTCTGATGCCTCAAGCATATAACTCCCAAAGTAAAAGAGAGAATCTAGAGGGAGACCTGCAAG
This sequence comes from Urocynchramus pylzowi, assembly GCA_013397555.1. NCBI lineage: Eukaryota > Metazoa > Chordata > Aves > Passeriformes > Fringillidae > Urocynchramus > Urocynchramus pylzowi. The sequence goes on from VZRH01001195.1 coordinate 841,266, forward strand.
ATCAACTGCAGAAAACACCTTGCATTAAAAATCAAAAAATGCAACAGTCATGCTTTTCTTATGTTATGCAAGCTAGAGCAACTAATTGAAAAAAGTAATCTTTTTAGCCAGAGAAGAGACAAAACTGAAAGACTGCCTAACTTTCTACATCATATATATAATCGTGCAGCTGAAGATGAAATAAAAAAAAAAGGAAAAACCCCACCAAACAAACAAACCAAAAATAAGCCTTATCATACCATAAAAAGAAAATTATTCTCAAACAAACAACAATATAATCAATGACTGTCATAGGCTGGGCTTGAACACTTAGGCCTACAGCAATAATGCAAAGGTTTGCATTTTAACTTTCCAAAGAGCAAAGGGCACGTGTCTATCTGTTTTGCTTCACTCAACAGGAAATCTCCAATAAAACCATAATGAACACAAACTTTTGATACAAAAGGAAAGATGACCTAAACTGTCATTCATTTCTCACCATTTCACATGAAGATTTAAATCAAAGTGTGAACTCAATGAGTTGATCATAAGACTGACAAGCCTGCATCATTCACTTTACATCAGACGAACTTCTGTTGCAGATGTGTAGAACCAAGCTTCCAATACAGCCCATTCAGATTAGTTTTAATTATTGATTAGAAAAACTCAGCTTGTTGCAGTTTTCTCTCATGAAAGAGAACATGCATATTAGTACAACTGACATTTTAACAGGTCAGATTTCTGTTTCAGAGAGTATTTCTACAAAAGAACTTCTAAGTTTAAGTTCTAAAAATTCACTGGAACATTTTCCACATTTTCTCTCACAAGTCACTAGCACTTGCAACGTTCTCTGAACTGGCTGTTCTTACTGAAGTTTTCTCTCTAATTAATCAATGTCAAAGCATCAAAATCCCAAATGAATATCTGCTAATGTCGTATTGCAGCCCAGTTATTTTTCTGTATTGTGTATTGCTTCAAAGAGCTCCTCCTGTCACACATTAAACAAGAGTATTAAGTAGCAGCAAATTACTGGTATAGTATAGCTCCAGACAGACACCTGTAGATTGCTCCATGTGTTTCAGGTATTAACTGTATTGAAAGAGGAATGGAATTTTGCCACTTGTGCTTTCTTTTTTCCACAGCTGTGCACTCCTCATATTTAAATTAAAGGCAATGTGTGAGACTTACTTGGAATAAAAATATTAACTATAAAAATATTAAAATGTATGATTGACTTGAGAAGAGGAAGAGATGGGGAAAGCTCCTAAAAAATCCAAAACCTAAACACATTCTTTGTAAGAAGTTTCCTTGCAGACAGAACCAAAACCAGAGAAAGAAGTAGCTACAACATGGGCAGTTCCTGTAAAAGCAAGTCTTCAATCGACCCCACTGCACTGCAGCTGTTTAGCTATGAGTGTCAACACAGAAAATGAGGTGTAAGTTCGAAGAGGAAGACCCAAACCAAACAAAAATACTGAATTAGTGACATCCTACCTCAGTGATTGGTTGCCCTTGTGATGTCAAGTCCAGCTCCTGAGGTCTCGTCACCTTATCGATATCCAAGGAGTCCATGCTGGAAGCTGCCGAGGTCACGCTGGAACGGGAGGAGTTGCTGATGGAGCGCACCTCAGCATCGCTCACTGTGCCAGCAGATGCTGTCCTCCTGTGCTGGGCAGTAACCACTGGCTTGCTGTCTTCTGCAACAGACTGCTGGGCTGCTTCATCCATGCTCAAAGAGGCCTTCTCTAACTGTGCAGTGATGTCATCCAGAGACACGTTGGCATGTGATGGTTTAGTCACCTTAGTAGAGGGTGACAATCCCTTCACGCTGCTGTGCTTAGTGGAAGGTCGACTAGCAGGTGGTTTCTGAGTTTTGGGTTCTGTGGCAAGGCGTTTCACTGCAGCATTGTTTGCTGAATGAGAGCCGATGCTGCTGAGCTCCTGCTCTATGGAACAGAGATCAGCCATGAGGGCATCCAGATCCACAGTCTCCCCCTGATTCAGGGCTTCTGCAACCAACAAGAGTAGTCAGTATGTGCAGAGTTATTTCATTTGCAACACCTCACTTTGTGTTATCAAATCTAACAGTTAAGAGAGCAAAGGAAGCAGCATTTTCTTTTCCCACCTGTAGTGCAAAATATCTGTGCACTGCTGAAGCAAAATTTATTTGCACTACTATCCTTGACCAGTGCAACTTTCACACTATTTAGGTTAAACTCATTTGTCAGCAAAAGAAGTCTATTAATGTTCAGATTACATCTGAAAAGTTTAAACTGCTTTCCTGTGAATGGAATGTAAAAACACATTTACGTAATATTGTGCCTCACTTTTGGAAAAAGTGCAGATGTTTTGCTAAGCATTTTCTGCTGAAGTAATGCAACAGCTTTAAAAGAACTAAACCAAAACAAAAATACTGTATACATACTCAAACCTTTAAATTAAGGTTTCCTTCTGTTTATCCTGAAAGCACTCTGTAGCTATATTTCTGCATTCTGTTCCGTAAAGCAAGATGCTCTTTCTTCCTGGTTAACAGATACACATTAAGTCATTCTTTCATGAGACCAGATCCCAGAACAAGCTTTTTTATACAAATACTGCACTACAGTTTTCACATACTAAGTGTTGTAAAAGGTAATGCAATCAAATACTTGAAAAAAAAGGACACCAGAAAGCAATGCCTTCAGCAAGTATGTTCTCACCTCAGCTTTAAGCGTATTCAAATGTTCTTATATTTTACAATATTTTAATTTATAGTTGGAATAGGTTTTTTTCTTAAACTAGTATTTTTCTTAAACTATATGTGGTAAATAATTCAACAAACCATTCAAATTGTACATGGAGAAGCGATATGAGAAGTTGGCAAGATTGGTTTCCTGGCGGAGAGGGGACCTCTTCACTGGTGCCACAGGCTTGTCTGCATCCAAACTCTGAAAAAGATAAAAAAAAGGGCAAAATAAAATTTGACAAAGATTTGCTTGTCCAATTCCTTAAGATGAATGAGAGTTAATTTTCTCTAAGAGAAATTTTTCAAAAGTTACTGCTGTATATAAAGGCACCCCAGTTTTTCAGGCTTTAGACTGAAAACAAACATTGTCACACTACAAAGATTTAACTTCAGATATGCAGTGAAGAAAAGTTGTTAAACACATTCTGCTTTTTTTCAGAATCAAAAGGATAGAAGCATTTTCCAAATGCTTTTTTGAATAGTGTTAGACACTAGCTAATTTTGAAACAGACAGCTGACTTACCTGTAACTATCTCTGCAGGAAACTGCACAACATTCAAACTGGGATGAGAGTCTAAAATATGGTCTAAGATATCCACCACTAACTTATGAGCATAATAATGGCATAAGTGCTTAAAAACATTCAATGAAGAATCCTATTTTATTAACAGGGATTTAAATTCACTAAATTCAGAATTTTTTTTCAATAGTCTTTCCTGTGAATAACATTAAGTTATGAAAACCAACCCTAGCCAGTTTATGTAGGGCACATTTTTTTCAGAAAACTAGCATAGGTTAAAAAAATAAACTTTCTAACCAATACACTGAGTTGTTATGTTATGATGGCTAATATGGGTATAGTACTATAATAAATACCAGGATTTTCTAAGTAGCAAGCAGTAGGGCAACTGTGATCCAGCTGCTGACCCAAAAAGTACAGGGTCAGGAGCTGCTGGCCCTGGAGTGGAATGTGTTACATAGGGAATCCAGCTCTTGCTGTACTGAAGCTCAACAGGCCTGCAGAACATTTGAAATTAGGCAAGGCTTGTACTGATAAAGAGTTCCTGAAGATACGCTTGCCTGAAGGAAAAGCATCTTATAGTTTCAACAGAATAAAGTTTCTCACCTAAACATTTTATGTTCATTTTCTACATCTTTACTCAAGCCTTTGTTAAAAAGATCAAATGCACTACTTTTCCCCCCAATGTTTATTCTTCCTGAGCTCCCTTCTCTCCTCAGCTTGGCATGGACTTTAAAAAAAAAAAAAAAATCTATAACCCTAGAGACTAGAGACATCAGTGAAACTGGAGACAGAAGAGGCAAGTTAGGCCCTGTTCTTTCAGACCGAACCCACAAACTGCTACAAAACATTTCCTGTGAAGCAAATATATGCTGGTTAAAAGCTACCCAACCGTGTTTTACTGGCTTTATTAAAGTTATTGCAGATCATTGGACACACATGTGATATGCCCTCGCCATTATCTGAGCACATTCTCCATAACTGCTAAACCAGCAGTTTGGAGAACTGCTAAGAACTACAACAGCACCAAAAGCTTAATTCTAAATAATCATGAGAAGCAAGGTAAATTTTTTTTTCATTTAACCTGCACGCTGTAGCAGAATAACTTAAGCAGAATAATGTTAAGACACCCTTCATCAGCACCAAATATTGCTCACAAACACTGCAGATTTTGTGACTTTTGTTAGACCAAGAGTTAAAGTGGGAAAGTGAATTCAAATGATTCCCGTGGGCATTCAAACAATTTCAGATCTTTTAAAAAGCAGTTACATCTGAGTCTTACTTTAAATCTCCTAAAAATAAACATTTAGGAAATCTAAAAAGAAGTTAAAGAAGAAGTTAAATCAGGGACAAAAACCTTTCCTCCTAGTGTTCTTGAAGTCCAGCTGGTAGATAGCAACAAACACTGAAACTACAGGAGAATGCACTTTGGATCTCATTAATGCTAATCACCTCCCTTATTGGGACTTCATTGAAACAGCCCCATCAAGATTTGATGACTGTCCAAATAAATGATCTGAGACACAATCAACTCTGTTAACTTGTTTATGCAGAACAATATGAGGTCATTCAAAGTTTTGGAGGAAATTTCATTTCTCAGTAATTGCGAAAGATAGAAGGGCAACTGTTGGGCTATGTTGCAGACTGTCTTGAACAGCAATATGAAGGTAAGAAACAAATAATGTGGGTCCTACCATTAAGTACCTCTTAGTAGGTTTAAGAAATTTTAAGAAATTTGCACGGACAAAGAACAAACTGAGACATCCCCCGGAGGTCTACATGTCAATAGGGTATCTATAAGCCCCAAGTAAAGTACACTTATATGTCTAGGCTGCTCATACCTTTAAAAAAAATGGGGCAGAGAACAAAGGGTCTAAGATCAATTGAATTTTTATGTTATGGTGGCTAATATGATGGCTATAATAAATACAAGGATTTATAAGTAGGGCAACTGTGATCCAGCTGCTGACCCAGGAAGTACATGACAGGGTCAGAAGCTTCTGCCCCTGGAGTGGAATGTGTTACATGGGGAATCTTGCTATCACTGAAGCTCAGCAGGTCTGCAGAACATCTGAAATTAAGCAATGCTTAATGGGTCTAAGACCCATTGTGCTCCTCGGTGAATATCCTCACTCAAGGCGATTTACAAAGCCCATGCTTCAAAATGGTTCACATCATTAAAAACCCTTAAAAGTAAGTCAAAAATCAGCAAGAATTAGTATATACAGATTCATATAACACTCTTCCACTCATCTCAGAAGGCAGGATTCTTTATTGCCCTGCATGTGTGAGCTCAGGAAAAAAAGTTTCCCCCTGTAGTGCTATATACATTTAGAACTAGATGGCAGAGACAGTAACAGATGAGCCTGAATTTGAAATCCTATTACATGATTAGCTCAATTTTCCTTCAGTCCTCAGGTAAGATGAAGATGAGAAAAACTGCCTCTTCTCTAGCTTGATGAACCTTCACTTATCATACCTCTGCTTAACTCTACATGACAAAGAGGGAGAAGATAAAATGTTATTCAGGAAGGCCAGTTCACACAGCTGAAACACCCCCTGCAGGTGAAATGGCTGATCACCCCAGGAATGCAGCACACCACGCAAAATGCAGTATCTGCTTGTGAAGCAAAGGAAAAGCACTAAAAAGAAGGAAGGACTGAAAGATGTCATATCAGCTGCTTCACTGATGCAGGAAGAGTACTCAAAGGAACAATGGTGAGTCCTTGAGGGTGTATCAGGGTGTATCTCATTACGTCACCAGTGGCAGCATTCAATTTTTTCTTATTGCTGTTCAGGTGCAACAAATAAATGCTGTCACAGCTGGACAATGTCAAACCACAGTATATGAAACACAGCCTATCTCTTGTCAGCTAAAGCTTGTGTTGCTTTGCATACATAAGGACAAAATACCAATTCTGTAATTCTCAGAAGAACTGTTATACCCTTTGTGATAGGTCCAACTAACATGTTGTACAAAATGAATGTAACAACCTCAGGATGGGGTAAAGAAGCCAATTTATAAACCTTTAAAGATTACTTGAACTGGTCACAAGCTACGGTCTACCTTCCTGCAAGTGGCAGTGTCAAGCAGTTGGCATTTAAATGAAAAGAAACACAATACTAACAAAAAATTATTCTGTGAAATGATTGAAACCTCCCTTACCTGTGTGAGTTTGTCCAGTTCACCCAGCCAGGCCCCAAACATCTTGTCAAGATCCTGATCTTCCTTATCACTATCTTCTTCTGCACCATGGTCAAGCTCTTCATCTGACAATTGCTCCATCTGGAAAAAAAAAAGGAAAAAAAAGTTTGATACTCAAACTTTCTTGTCAGTGTCTAAGAAAACTGGTGTCAGCTACTATGTTTCTGAAAGTGTTCATAAATCAAAGCAAGTGTCCATCCATGAACTTCATAAAAACTGCTTACTAGTAAAGACTTAGTATGGAAGTTGTTATAGATAATTGCAAAGCCATTTTTGCAGCTCACTTTTGTCAGAATGATGCAGAAAAATATTAAGAACAGAGTTCACAATATGTAATATACAATCAGAAATTCATGCTAGCCTTGCATGTGCCTTCATTGCCAGCTATTGTTGGCAAAATCTATTGACATTACATTAGAAAAATCCAACTCCTGTCCAAGGAATTTAGCTGACCACAGTTAAGCAACACCATTGAACCACAGGAAGTGTAGTCTGACTGCACTGCAAATAGATCACTACAAATCTGTAAACAGAAATGCTTTAACAGACCATAGAGAATGTCAGCAATACATCCCCTGAGACAGTTCAAATCTTGGACACTGACCAGATCACTTCAGTGATACTGCATAATTTTTATTCAACAAAGGAACGTCTCTCTGGAAGCAGTCACCATAACATCTCTCAGATCCTCCTTCATTCAACAAATTTGTGACCAAGATAAAGACAATGTTCTCCAAAGTTTATCTATTATTATCTCAGTGAAAAATAACCTTTTGTTTAAATCTCTTTTCCCAACATGTCCTCCAGCCCCTTTTATGGAGCTAAGACACACATGCCTTTCTATGTACACTCATACTGGCAAAGACAGGATCTGGTTCAGGAAAAGAATTTACTTGGCGGGGCAAAAATCTAGGTAACAATTTGGAAGCACTCAAGCAGTACAGAAGGCAAATATCAGAGATATGCCACAGAATGTCCAGAAACACATGAGAACAGATCCCCAGCAAGAGCTACACAAAAAATCAATGGTGAGTTGAACAGCTTGATTTAGTCAAGTCATGGGCTACATAGTTACTTGCTACATAGCTTGCAAAAAGCACCAGTTTACATTTTGTAGATTTAAAAATGAACTAAGTGCTACTCTTCAGGAAAAGACAAATCTTGGTCTGAAAGGCATCAATGTCCAACATTGCACAGTCAAACTCCTAAGGGATGTTATGAAAAATCATTAAGATGATCCCAGAGAAAAAACTGCTCAATCCACTTCTTCTTTTATATGACAGTTTTCATGCAAAAAAAAAACCAAACCTCCAAGATTTAAAAAGTCTTTTCTTATTAATATATATTGCTTTTATTTCATTTTAACTTGATAAAATAGGTCAGAGGAGACTTCAGAGGTGATCCGTAATTCTGAGGTCAGCAGAAGCCAATGTCTCCCACAGATGCAAGATACTGCATCCAGTTGCTCAAGGCAAAGCTGCTTCAGTCTTCTACCCGAACTTCTACTTTTGTGGGAGAGCAAAATGCATGTGCCTACCTTAAAAGAGGCAATAGCATTAAAGCTAACTTGTCATGGCACACTGCATTGCACAAACACTGAACAGATTAAATTCATCATCTGAATCCCCTTTTTTCCACCACTTGCTTTGATTCCTGCACTCTAAGGAATGAAAGGAAGCACTTCCTAAAATCCACGGGTGACAATGAAATTAAACCAAAACCAATATGCTTATGTAATATTGCTGCATCCTTACACCAAGACTGCAGCAGTTTTTATATTCTGTAAGCCAGGGATGCCTTTCCCAGCAAGATTCCTCTCCATGATGCCTCTGCAAGTCCTCCCACATACAAAACTGGAGACAGCATGGTAGCAGCAACTCATACTCTGCCTGAACTTCTGCAGAGCAAACCTAAGCTGTATTTCACTTTTATCCCCCTTCAAAGCTTTGCCTTACTATTTCTTAGGCTCTAACATGGACCAGAAATACTACAAACTCAAGACAAAGCACATTATACTTAAGGTGACACGGTCAAACTGCTGTAGAAGTGCTCACATAGCTTTACTCTATGTCTAGATACATTTGAAGAAACCAATTTTTATTTGAAAGCCAAAGAAAGCTATTAAAAGGGTGCCTTATGAAAAATGACTATGAACTAGCAAATCAAATAAATTGAAACTGCGATATAAATGACTCAGAGCACAGTATTTACAGAGATTTTACAATGCTCGCCTTTTCTCTTGGAGCTGTTTCTGACACTCACTCTAGTTAGATGGACTTGTTTTGCAGCGCACTCATTACATGGCACTGTTCGTAACTCACCCTTTCACTAAGAGAGAAGCTTGCTCTTTTAACCAATATTTCTGAGCATCTAAGCCATGGAAAGCATTCTTAATTTCCCATAAAGTGTTACTTTAGCTATTTTAACTTGGCATCAGAGACACTGCTTTGGTTCCAGTTACTCTGAAGACAGAATTAGCAGCCTAAAGAAAACTTTTACAAGTGAAGTACTGTTGTGTCAGCATGTCTGGCACTGAACCCTGTAGTATTTGCCAGCTCCTTGTAGTCCCCACCCAAGCTTCCTAACGTCAGCTGCATTTCCTATGAGCCTGTCAACATTCACTTGCAAAAGGCACACAGAGGTTAGTGTCTCGCTTCAGAAACAGCTAATATTAAGTCGCAAGTTCTGTAAAAGGAAATCTTAGTACAAGTTCCACAACTGGAAGACATCCCAAAGGACATTAATTAAAGAATTAATTCAATAAATGAGGGCAGAGACAAAATGCTCAGAAAGCAGTATATGAACTTCTCAGCATAAGAACTTAAAACATTAACCACTTCAAAAAAGAGAGCACATTCCAATTAAAAACTTCAAATTTTCCTTTTTATAGCCATTTTCTTTCTCACTGTTGTTGATCACAGCAAACATGCTCTGCACTTTAGCACATTATGATCTAAGTGGGGGTTATCACATGTTTCTAAGGATACAACATCTTTATTTATAACAAGAAATAAAACCAGCATAAGGGGTGAGGGGTTGTGTGTGTTTTGTTTAGTTGGGTTGGAGGTTTTTTTCTTAAAGGAGTCATTTAGAATTGAGTTAGATGTAAAAAATGGAGAAAGGATAATGGTTCTGATCCAATGCTGTAAAGTAAGCCACTTACAGTCCTAAAACATTTGCAAGGAACGAGATTTTGAATAGTTTTATTTCTGCCAAGCTGGAACCAGATGACATGCCAAAGTAACTTCAGGATTCAAGTTATTTTTCAACACCTCACCTTCTATTCTCTTAAGGTGTATGTTGAAGTAGAACGTAAAGAAAATGAGCAGCATCATTCTGGGATGCCTGGACAAAATACAGTATCAACAGTGTAGTCTTTCATATGGAAGTAAGGCTTCCTGCACTAAAGAGTGGTCTATGTATCATTTCATTATCCACTATGGACTGTGACAGTCTATTCTGTCTGTCTGGAATGCTACTTAAACAGGCAGACTCATAATCACTCTAAGTCAATGATCTAGTTTCCAAAACAGTTCATTAGATTTTACCTTTAAATGCATGAAGCACAGTATTCTAGTATTAGATTATAAAAAAATATTAAGGCTTCAATTAGAAGTAATCAGTTGTAACATTTAATCATAACCTATTTTAAATTACAGTGTAAAGAAACAAAACTCACCAATACTTTAGGGGAATAAAACAGAAAGATTTACTCTTTCAAGATGATTTTTATATTCTTAGTATGCCAGGAAAGCATGAGATATTAAAACACATGAGGAAAGATGGAAAGCCCAAGAGCAATGCTTCAGATACACCATTTCAATAATTTCAAGAAAAGACACCACTACAGAATTCTGAAACTAAGAAACAGTTTTCTTTATATCAACAGCTTTGGGACAGAGTTATCAAAAGAGTATCTCAAGTATCTTTTACTGAGACCCTGGCATGAAGGAAGTGCCTTGCATTGAGACCCTATTCTGCACACTTGCATGCTGAGACAGTAGTTCCTACCTTAAATCAACCAAGTTGATTGAGACAAATGATTTTTTTTTATATGGTTAATATAATAAAGAAAGTCTCTCTCCTTATGAAGAAAACATTGCACTGAAAAAAAAGTAGTTGTAAAATAACTAAGTTGCAGGTTTTCTCTATACCACAATTCACTGATGATGCAAAGACTAAGAGAAATAAAAACAGAATTCTGAGTTCAACTGGAAACACTAACATGCATAAGGGGTTGTCAACAAGAATATGTTTATTCACTATAATTTCAGAAGCAGTATAGTAAGAATTTTGAACTAGAAATGCTTAAGTACGTTCAACTGGCAGCATAAAACCCCAAAATTAAAACCCACCATCTTTCAGCCAGCTGATGTTTCCACCTCCAATCTTTCTTATTATTTAAATACAAGCTTGCACAAGGTTCTGCTTGTTCCTGAAAAAAAACAATTTGCCTTCTCAAAACAACTACTGAATTTGTTACAAAGCTATTTTAGGGATGCAGTAGACAAGACACAAATGTTTGAAACACCATCTAAAGAAATAATTGGTTTTGTGCATTTTAAAACCTAGCCTCAAGAACTATATAGCATACCTTGGTTTGGGAAACATACTCTCTCTAGACATCATCTGGACATTCAAGTTCCTTCATTTGTGATCATTCCTGTACTATTATGCCAATATCCATTTCTGTTAAAAAGTTGTATATGATAGAACACTACACCCTATATTCCGTATGAGCACATAAGCACTGAGTGCACACATAAATGTAAAATTTTAGCAGGTTTTCATCTCTAATATTCATTTACCTGACTGCTTAAAGAAACAAGACTACTTGAACAGAAAAAAGCCCTAAAATGCTTTCATAAAACTCACAATGTGAGGAAAAGCTCACATGCCTATTCCATGTTTCTAAACATCTCCATAATTAAAGTCATGGTAAATACTGATAGGTACTTTGAGCACATACATTCATTTGTATCACATTAATACTCTGTCAAGTGACAGGGACCAATCAGATCTGGCAGAGATACACTATAAATGACACTAACACTCCTCCTTTAAATTTAATACTACAGCACACTAAGCCAGTGACAGTGCAGATCACTTGCTTTAGTATTTCTGTGTTTCTTCTTAATAAACATAAAGTATTCTGAAAATTACTCCTGAAAAAGATATTTGGAGCAGGATTAGAAAGTTATAGGAAGCCCTTTGTGCATTATCCAGTGTTCTATAACCCAGTTTATGTTAAAAGTAATCTAGATGAAAACCTGAACAAAAGAACATTTGTTTTCTTTAAGCTTCAAATAGCATATTAATAGCTGAATACATCCCAAGGCTTCTGCAGCATAGACATTCCAATGCCTCTCAAATTCAAAAACTAAAATACAAATCTGTCAGCCAAAAAACTCAAATTCAGAACGTTCCAAATGAAAATATCTTATGCCAAGTGAAAGCCTGTTTCAATATGTTATTTTTAGCTAACTTTGAATTTAATTTTTCTTTTTTTTAAACTATGCTTCAGACAATAGTTTTCCAGACTTGGCACTAACAAAGCAAGGTGAAAACATGCTGAATGTCTGATAAAAGATAAATCTTCACACACTTCATTAAAAGCAAAGAGACCTTTCACAACCAATACTCTGAAATACTGTGGGTAACCTCTTGAAATCCTGGACATCAATATAAGTTTCACAAAAACCAGTCACATGTCAAGACACTGCAGATACAATTAAGGTGTATAAAGAATTCATTATTACTGTGACAACCTTGGATTTAAGTGAACTATTTCCTGCCTTTCTTCCCTTACTCCCCAGCTGATGAAGGTGTTTTTCTTCACATCATCACATTATCTGCCACAATTCAACTGATCTGTCCTGTCCAACTCAACTACATTCCAACTATTAAGGAAGAAAGGGACTCAGCGTTGCTCTGGAAAATTGTTTTTATTTAATCCCACAATTTTAATTTTTTAAAACAAATTAATTAGTAGCAATTTGGAAATAGTAATGGCAGAAAAAGAAAAAAAGAAACAAATGTTAACACACATGGGTTCTTTAAGCTGTTCTTCAAAATTAAAATAGGTCATTGTTCTTCAGCAATAACTACTATTCTTCAAACAGATGAAGTCAAGAGCAGAATATGCAATGTACAAGATTTATTCAGAGCAACTGGGAGAAGAAAGACAATTCCAGAATACACTGAAAGAGTTTAAAAGCTATGCATAGTTTGAACATATTTCTTTTCAAGTATTTTACTTTTTATCAGGCAGTTGGTCTAGACTGCAGAACTCCAGCAAATCCAAAACCCAGGCATCTTCACTTTATGGTCTTATTTTCAGGTTAAATGGGAGATGCAAAACAGTACAGCCCACAATATTCCCTCCTTTGCCAAATGATCCATGCAACATGCAACAATGTACCTTTGAAACCACAGAAAAGAAATATGCTGTCTGAAAATGCATGTTTTGAACTGCACAGGCTACAGTTTTAATAACAGATCAACTAAGGCTGCTGAAAGTAACAGTTATTCAAACATCCACAGCGTGATTTCTAATGCTCCTCTTAAATTCAGGCACATGCCTGTACAAGAACTTGCCTTTGCCTCTAGCTGTTTGTATTTCAAGCCCAGTCAAACAACAACCTTTTCCACTAAGCTCATAAAAATATTTTTCTTTACATTATTTATAAGTTTGTTATATAAATATTTATAGCACGCAAGTATAGCGCATAACTTACATTTTAACAGCTGCTAATGAAACAATTGTTTGAAAAAGCAACTGGAAGAAGAAAACAAAAAATCATCATCAGATACTGGATCGTAACATCAAAGCAAATTGTCTCCGTGCTTCTGGAGTCCCCCAAAACACATCAATGGTGTATACAGCAAACACAGGTTTTCTGCAAATTGGTGCTGTTCATGACAGCACTCTTATCCCTCTCACATTCTAACAGATTGTTCAACAACCGCCCCCAGAGATTCTAACCAGGAAAGTCAAACATATCATAGCTGCTCCCTGGTCTTCCACAGATTTAATACCTAATCTTTAGAACAAAGCAGACACAGATATGACAACTCAGTATTCTTCACAGACAATATGAAAGAATCAAGCTCTTTTTGGCTAGCAGCATGAAGAAATAGAAAAACATAATTTACCACATTCACATCCTTTGCAGCTCCCTTTGTATTTAAGTAGAATTTGTACACTCCCACCCTGAGTTTAGTTGACACTAGCACACACAATTTCCTGAAATAAACACACGGAAGATACCAGAATGTTTACTTCATCATCTTGATTTCTAGCAGTGGGAAATCATTCTGATGTGCCACAGCAAAACCACCCACACAATACCCACCATCCATCCCTTCTTTGCCTGAAAGCTTTGAGGTAAAATGACAAGTGCATCAAGTAGAACATCCAGAGGGTTGGCTTCTGTCTCTAAGCTGTCTTTGTATTATTATTACTTTATATTGACTCTACCTTTCCATAACTGCAACCTGAAATTTTAAATTAGTCCCCAAAGCATGCCTCCTCATATATTGGAATACATTTATAAGATCTTCTTTCCTGTGTGATAAGAGAAGCACCAAAATTACAGAAATGTCACTACAAGAATCTAACCGCATTTGAAATTTGCGCTGTTGGGAAGGCAAACAGTAAAACCTTTATTCCCTCCAATATATTTCAGTGCCTGACTCACATCTAGCCAAACAGATGCTGCCTTGAAAAGAAGGGGCTTTATCAATCATTGCATCCTATTTCCTGAACCACACTTCCAGCCAGAGTACCCAAGTGGACATTAAAATAATTCCCATAAAAAGAGCATCCTAGATTACATCATGTCTCACTAAACAGTTTTTATGAAGCCAACCTGAAGACAACTATAAAAAAAAAATTTAGATCATAAAAATAAAACCTGCCTTAGCTAAAGTATTTTTCAAGTAGAGAAGAAAATAACTCTGTAAAATAACATTCAGTAGTTGCAGAACATCTTAGATTTACCAGCTGAGACTAGATAATTTTCAGTGTACAGCCTGTCTTCAGTAGGTAGATAAATATTTAGAAACTACATGAGTGCCAATTTTCCAGAATCTTCATCATGTGGTTATTGTAACACAAATACTACTGCAGCACCTCTTTGCATCCAGTTTTACCTTTGGAATGATGCCTAAAATAGAATAATAAATATGAACAAGCAGACTGAAAATAGGTATGAATTTTGTTGTAATATTTGGCCTTATGCACAGATTTCAGGGAATACCCAAATATTCCTGTAGCTGTGGCCCAATAACAACAATCACCAGGCAGAGAGCAGCATTTTCAGGATCACCCTGCACTTGAGAAGAAGCATTAGTCAACCAATCACTCAAAAATTCACATCTTTTTACAGACTGGTCTGTTGTGCCTGTAAAGGGTCTTTTTCCACCAGGAATAAATATCGAAAGAAACTAATTTTTACACATACACTAAGTTGTCTTTCAATTACAAGAAAGCAAAATAAAGCAAGCAACTGTCAACTACCCATAAATGTTGAAGATCTCAACAGTGCTTTCTGTTATATATGGTATAAATGAATGATCAAACCAACCAGGAGAAGGGAAATGTAAGAAAATCACTTAGGTCATAGGTCAAATCACAATGCAGGTGAGAGTACTTCCTCCTAAGACTGAGCTGCTCTATGCTTCAGAACAGTTAAAAACTAAGTTTTGTTCAAGAAACCCTCTCAAAGGTTAAAAATAAGTATTATGCCAATGGTCACTTAAGATACCACAGCAGACATTGGGAATCTGTATGATGTGGGTACTATCTAGACTCAGAACTAGTTGCCAAATCTCTTTCCACAAGGACTCAGTGACAGTCTATGAACCATGGCTTAAAAAACAGATGAGTAATGCTTTAGCTATGATAAATAAACAACATTCTTCACAGGTTGCTTTTATGTCAGGGTATATATTTTTTACACTAACATCAGCTGGAACAGGCTGGAAGGCAACTTAGGTTTCCTGGTAAGAATTAAGACTACATTGTGAAGAGGTGCATGTCACTATAGCCAGAAGTACCATCTCCAGGAAAAAAGGCTAAAAAAAATCAAAACCACAATTGCATATTTTTCAGAAGACCCACAAATGAATGTTTGATATCTCTAAAGAACATAGTTATTTCATTTATAGCATTTATGAAGCACCACATTTTGTTGTTTACATCTAGCCATGACAAAACAGCATGATATTAAGAGACACCACATAGAAAAATATTTAAAGGACAAATAGGGAAATAATCTTTTGGCTGAAACATTTAAGAAGGAGAAAGTATATTCAATTTAGAAGACATTTGATTCCCTTTAAACCCACCTCTAACAAACTGAGCAGAAGAATACTGCCTTAAACCAAAAATACACATAATAAACACATCTATACAGTCTTCCCAGCTCAACTAGTTTTATATTTTAAGCCACTAATAAGACCAGATTTAAGTACTGCAATTGGCAGTCAACTTTCATCCTCCAACTTCATAGCAAACTGTAAGGAGAGACATAAAACCTCCCTCTATCCCTGTCACTCTTTTGCATCATCAACCTCTGCACAGAAGGACATGTGTTTATTAAAGTGTGAGAGGTAGATGAGGGGAAAAAAAAAGAGGAAGTACATGATGCACCATGAAGTTACCATGAGAAATGGAATTACTACGTAAGGAGAGGTTTTTTCATGCAAGAGCTGTGTCTTGTGGAAAAATATGTTTGTGAACATCAAAATGGCAGGAGAATCACTGTTACGAGAGAGTATTTTATCAGCATCTTCCCTTGGGTCTTGCAGGTGATTAAGCAAAATTTCAGATACCCATAAGACTCACATGCAATAGTAAAGAAATAGAAAGCCAACATCCAGGTGCATGAACTTCAATTCACCATTTTCCTTGGTGATATTTTAAGAATCCAAGTTGTATTTTGGATTTTCTTTCACCTGGAATTTCACCAGGTGAAAGAAAAAAACCAAAAAAACACCTGAAGAAAGTCCTACACTTGCTCAATTCTTTTGTTTTTCTCCTTGAAAAGTAAAAGAGAAAGCATTCCAGAAGTGAAGTCAATCCACAAAGCAATTTTTGAGCGACATCTGGTTGAGCAAGAAGCCAAAGCTGGATGCCACCACCACTTTTCTCTAGTAAAGCCTGCACAAATTCCTGAAGAGGAGAAAGTCTTGAGCAGATTTAGAAAGACATGCTCATCACTGATAAAAGCTGAAAATACAACTTAATTCTTATTTGTCATTTTAGCAGAATGCCACTGAAGAACTCTCTCCAGAGCTTCTGACCCCTCCCCCCAAAAACAACCCCAGTGAAAGAAAAAATACACAACACCCCACCCCACAAAAATTAAACCAAACAAAAATCCCAGAGAAAACTGACAATAGTTCTCCCAAAATTTTCTTCTTTCAAATACTTTTTTCTCTTGGGATTTTTCTTCTACTGTTAATTCAACATCCTTTCTCTCAAGGGTGGTTTAACAATCTTAAAGCAAGAAGTCCACACAATAGCTCAAATAAGTATCAGCAATTGGAGGTACAGAGCTATGAAATTTGTCACAGACTGCCAACAGGAATCTAAACATTGCCTACTGAGCACTGACCTTAATCTCTAGCTTATAAGCCTTCTGAAACTAATTTAAACTTTTTAAAATTAATTTTGTCTACTTAAGATATTCTCTAAAGATATATGTTCATACTGAAAAGCTGCATTACTTCAGTTTCTAAATAAATCTTGGCACCAGAAAGCAAGGGAGGGAAGCAGGGAGAAACTCTACAACTGGGTACCACTCCCTGGAAAAAAAGTATTTTAAGCAAGAAAGCAGCCTCAACATAAAAATTTTTGCTATGTCAAAGGTCAGAGAAGTCTAAAAGCCAGTTAACACCAACGGATGCACACTAAAAAACATTATCTAGAATTTAATTGCCTCAAGATTAAGACCAACTGTAAATATTTAACACAGAATCAATGTTTTAAAGTACACATTCCTGAAAAAGTAAGGAAATTACCTTCCATAACAAAAAGGAAAAAAAATACAGTGTAAGTTATGCCACTGAGGAAGCAAACATGAAATGTCTATACAGTAAAAAAATCACGAAGATGGGGCTGACAGCTGGGTTTTGTTAAAGGAGGACTTTAAACAGAAGTATTTAAACTCATGGGATTAGGCCAGCATTCCTAAGAAATGCGGTTCAGATCTTAAGCTGCAGAGACCTTGTTTAAGCAGCTCAGCAACTGAGTCACATAAACAACTACTGTAAACTCTGCTGCTACCACACTTGGTAGCTTTGTGAATGAAGCTTTTCTTGCATATGAAAACTAAAGACAGAGTGTTTTGCTACTGGAATGAGGGGCAGGGGGGAGAAGGAGGAAATAATCAAGTAAATCAGCAGACTCCATACTACCACTTAAAATCATAGGTTTCAAGTTTTCTTCCCAAAAAATTATCTTTACTCAAACATTTAAAATAATGAGATTTTTAATTGAGTGAAGGATAATCCTAAGCAGGTGGCTCAGAGCAGCTATTATACACACAGATAAATATATGCTGTGCATTATGTTTCACTTTATGTTTTGCTTACAAACATGCTTGGAAATTCTGTCACTTAGTATTCAATTATTCGTATCTCCTACCCAAGTCTGATGCTGCAGTAAAGGTAGGGCAGATTTAGATGAAAAAAAAAAAAAAGAACAGCATAGGCTGACTAAAATAATCTTAATGTTTACAAAAAACATTTTTAAAAGTATTATTTCTTAGATCAGATTGATACAAAGCCATCTTAAAGTAACGCATGAACTTCTTTTATGTGTAACTAACTTTCTTTTTTTTTAATACAACAAAAATGAATGAGCTTTTTTCAACATCAGGATTTCTAAGGAAGGGTCACACTGACTTAAAAATACTATACACTAGTCTCATTTCCATGATGAGAGACACAAATTCAGGGGGACAGGAATGAGACACTTCATGTCAGTCATCAGTCTGGGGACAGATACCCTCCTCTCACTGCTGAACTGTGATCCTCTGGGGTCCAGCAGCTTCCAAGCAGTTAAGGATGGTACTCTGCAGGACAGCTCACATCCTTCAGCACGGAGCAGCCTCCCACAGAATGCTCAGTAGCAAAAAGGCAGGATTATTTCTTTTGATAGCTGCTACTCTGACTGCCATCCTGGCAGCCAGAGAGGCTCTCCTCCACCACACTGGATTTGGAATATGCTACTCATGTTCCAAAGCCACAGGTGAAGACAACTTACCTATTTCTCAATTCTCAAGATAGACAGGAGAGTAAGTTTCAAAATAATTTCCACAGCCCACATTCAAGTTTCCCATGAAAAGCAAACCTGGGAGCAGGCTCTGTGACATGCCAAAGGTAGCAGATCATTTGTGCTTGCCCCTCCAGAAACAAATTCACCTGGAAACACAGATTGGGCTGTGCATACCCAAGAGTTTCAGTCACATAGGAAAGGAGGGGCTGCAGCACATTCTTCCTCCTTTTTCCTTCCTGAACTCCCCTTGGATAAATAAATCATCTGTTCAGATGAAGAAGCTGAGCACCAAAATGCTACAGCACTTCCAGTAGCAAATCCTTGCATTTGCCCTATTCTCAGAAATATGCTAATGGCAAAGGGGCAGCCTACCTCCTACCTGCATTGTTCTGCAGGATCAAGGCATTCATCAAATATACACCCAACTATTATCAGCTGAGTAAATCTATACACAGTTTTAGCAATGCATTTGTGAAATTAAGTCAATTTTTTATTGTTAGCAGCATTTAAGTACTGCAGAAAATAAAAATAAAAAATAATTAAAAAACCACACACACACACAAAAAAAAACAACAACAAAAACAAACAAAAAAAAAAAAAAAAAAAAAAACCAAAAAAACACCAACCCCACAACACATTTTGGATGAAGGTTTTCTTTGCATTTAGAAAACACTGACACAACTGGCTCAGAAGCAATAAAACTGTGAAGTTATCTCTATTCCAAGGTAAACTTTCTAAAATAGTTTTCAAAGGAGTTTTTGGAAAAATGTCTCTACAAACTTTCTTATATCTTCTTATTTTGTTTTAAGCTCTCACTCCTCCAGTTTAAAACAACTTACACATTAAAGTTTGAGCCAGGCTAACACCTTGCTGTTGTGAAAAGGAAGAAATCTCTTTCCATCCATTAGCATGTTGCTCCAGAACATCACTAAGCCTTCTAAACTACCAGAAAACCCACTCAACATTCCAAACACCAGAACAGTCTTTCTGCTGAGGTCGCAAGCAGCAATAGATTGCCCTGTGACTGGACAAATATTAGAGCCAACACTTTCTTTTGGGTTCATACCAGACAGCTGGGAGAAGGGACAGGGAAACAAACAAGTGAGACTTCCCCTTTTTGGAAGCAGCAAGTTCACCTGTAACAGGCTCACCTGTAACCTGCAACTCCCCTTCTAGCTCAGAGTGTACTGTAAGATTCAAGCATTTGTTTCATGTTCTTGAGCTCATAATAAACAGAAAAGCCTAGCTTTGCCATTAATACAGAGAAATTTTCAAATGCTACCTGCTGTAGAGCACATGCAATCACATCTGTATGACACTGAAAAAACAGAATAATTTTGCTGAATATGCATTTATGTTAAATTTGGATCAGTTTTACCAAATGAGTAAAATGACAAGTCTTAATTAATTACTTTCTCTACAGACATGTTTAAAGCTGGTACTTTTTATTACAAGCACTTCACATTTCAGTACTTTTCAGGTATCAAGTTAATCCCTAGAGAAGACTACATTTAAACAGAAGTAGGAACAAAAAAAAAAAAAAAAAAAACCCAACAACAAAAAAACCCCACAAAGCATTACCATCCATAAATAATTCAGAAACCTTCCAGTTTAAAATCTGTAGCACTGAGGCACAAGATATGAAAACACAGCATGTCCATGCCATTAGCTTTCAAATTAGTGGCTAAACACAAAAGCAGCATCTTACCTTTTGCAATTTTTCATTTAATGCTTACAAGCACAGGTCAGACATTTCTGCAAACTAAAAATTCATTCCATAAGCACAGAACCTTACTTGTATCTGTGGAATTGTCTCACAACCAACACAAAGGCAACATGTCTGCTTGAAAATACATCTGTATAAATACATGTGATTTAAAAAAAAAATATATATAATATTTATATAATACAAGTCCTGTCAAGGCAAGCTAATCACTAGAGTAGTCTCTAGGTATTTATAACATTTGAATGTTTGTGCATGAGCAAAGGCACAGCTCTGTTAAAAAGCATCACAGAACTTATGACATAAAGGTACAATTGAATAGCTGTTGCAATACAAATTCCACTAAATAGCACAATTGGAAGGAGCTTACAGTTTATCAGGCCTGTATTTGTAGCGCTGTTTTCCCAAATTAGCAGGAACAAACAAGACATCCTTTCCTTGGATGCGAACATTCCTTTGCCACATGAAATGGTACGAAGTGGCATGAAGCTGCACCAGGGGAAGTTCAGACTGAACATCAGGAAAAGGTTTTTCACCTTTTGAGAGAGAGTGGCTGGGCACTGGAACAGGCTCCCCAGGGGCATGGTCACAACACCAAGCCCGCCAGAGTTCAAGGAGCACCTGGATGATGCTCTTAAGTCAAGTCATATGGTTTTGGTTTAGGTAGTCCTGTGAGGAACAGGGAGTTGGACTTGATGATTCTTACTGGGTCCCTTCCAACTTGAGATAAACTGTGATTCTATGAGTATCTCCTTTGGATGTAGCTACAACTGTGCAGTTTACTACTAAGTGCGTGAAGTTAAAGCCACTTCAATTCCTTGTAGTCTGAACCATACACATTAACTAGCTGATAGAGGCTGCTTCTCCTGGCAGGATAAGAAATATTCTGCAGCCTTCATACAAAAATGATTACATCATAATACTCCAGCTCACATTTGTATTAATGCTTCTATGTGGCTTCATTCAGATGAGTATCCACAATCAGCTGGCACCACCAGCACACAGCTGAGCACCTCGGAGTACAGTAAGCAATGAGAAATGGGGTGACCAGCTTCAGGCAGAAGCAACAGAGCACCCTTCCTCTTACACTTCATAGCCATCCAGACTACAACATGTGCTTTTGAACCCCCTACACGCCAGTAAAACTCCATCTGGTTTGGGGGAGAGTGGGGAAGCAGGGGGGAGAGCATGAAAGGTTAATGCTATACTGTAATATTTTCAAAAATAGCTAAATTAAAATTCTTTTATAAGAATACTAGGATCACTCATAATTCCAGGCAAGGAATAGTAAAGGCTCACAAAATTCTGTGAAATGACCAGAAAGTAAAAGTGCCACACTAAGCCTGGAGTAACCCAGGCAAAGTAAAAATTTTTAAATCTTTTCACCACATTGCCAGAGGCAAGACTGCAAAATTCCTTTGGAATGACACTTTTAAAGTATCTTCTGCTACACCTTTCCCTGATGTAAAAAGTACTCACAAGAACCCTAAGTTTTTTAATAGAACTCTAATTGCAACTACACCAAATTTTTGGTTTTCAATGTCTGTAATTATTTTTCCTTACAGAAAGATGAAGAAACAGCCTTATATTCTGCTTTCTGGAAAAGAGAAGATGACTACTTTCCATTGTCCTTTTCCAGCACAGACATATATCTCTAGGACACTCTTAAAGTTTTCCTAATGCATAAGGTATCTTAGAAATTTTTGGTTTCAAGAGGTATACAGAGCTCAGTAATCAAACAAAGCTACCAGCCAACTACCAGTACTCTTGGCTATGGCTAGAGTACCTCATGATACTCTGCACAAACAGCTTGTTGCTGTTGAAATCATCTGGCTCTAAAGAGCATCGCAAAACATATTTACTGTATTTATTACTATTCTGTTATACAAGTCAGAGTCCAACAGAAATTTCAGAAAATTTCAAGTAAGCAACAGTTTGTCAAGAAAGAAATGTTCCTGCTTTTTTGCCATTACACCTTAATATCAGATGTCATTGAGGCTGAATTTTTCCTGAAAACAATGGGAAAATGGGAAGTTTGCAGGAAGTCTAAATAGATGACTTCTTAACTAGACATTTTATTCATCTTTCCCTGATAGGAATGTAATGATATTACCAAGATATTGCTTAAACAACAAAAATTAACAAAACGTAATACCTTTTACAGACACTGATACTACAAGACTGTTTAAAAAAATCAAAATGTTTGTAGATGTGTTATATTGTTACTAACACACTCTATTTCAGTTTTTTCTATAGAACTTAAAAATTCATGTCTTCCTATTAAAACAATTAGATACAATTTCAAGCATTAAAATTTAGTTAGAAAACCAGGGCTAAAAATGAGCTTAATACCATACTGAGTTTGCATCATGCACCAAGAGCCATGCCTCTTCCTAAGGCAAATACAACCTCAGTTTACATCATTGGTGCTCAGCTCCTTTCCAAAATACTTAAGCCGGTGTCCACAAGGCTGATCGCCAGTGCTGTCATTTCCTTCAGTGTAATTCGGAAAGCAGCAGGAAACGTGGCTCACAACAAACGCAGGAATACCGGACATACACAAACAAAACAGAACCTGCCGTCCACTCTGAGCCTGTTTTTGAAGTCTGACCAAATCTGCAACTTAACCTTAGTGAACAACTCTCAGGATTAAGGGTATTCCGGTCATGAATTCTCACAGCTGAAGAGTTTTCTGCTATATAAAACCAGGACAAACTCTTATTCTAGACATACATTCTTTTGGCAGGACTATGGGAGGAGGTTATATCTAGCTCACAGAAAATTAGGTCACCCATTTTATAAGCAAATATAAACTGCATGTTGAAGTCCGTAAGCATTTCATAGATACTCTCACTCAACAGAAATTTGGAAGAGATTTATCACAAATTCTGCACAGAGCTAGAATAATTATAAATGCAGGAGGAAGGAAGTTCATATTTACAATCTTAGTCAAACAAGAAAAACATTATATCATCTTAGCAGCTGTGTAAGAATTTGGCAAGCCTCTGAGTAAAGTTTTTTTCCGAACATCCCAAAAGAACAATTATTTTGTTTCCTGGAACATATCTTCATTGGTATAAAGACCTCTCTAAGGATTGAGCCAGATGAATAAACTACAGAACACAACAGTGAAAGTGGAATGTGTACCACAATGACTATTTTTACTGCTAAAGCAGCTGAGTTGACCACACTATACAAGGAACATAATTTGTGACACTAGAAATGCTAATTATTTGGACCACGTTCACATCTTCATAAGGACAAGGGTTGGCAAGAAAGAACTGATCTGGCATTAATTTGCTGTAGTCCAAAGGAGGCACAAAGCAGCAAGAGTAGCTATTTAAAATGTACGTGACAGTAATTAGTTAAAAAGCCATGTAACAATTAATCTCTTAATTCAGTACAACCTCAATATTTAAAATGAAAATAATTTCCTAGTTGTGTTTATCTACTGCTCTATGAAAAAGTTTATGCTGATGCAGAAGTTTGTCAGACATTCCATTAGCCCACCTTCTCATTTCCTTGATTGCTAACAGTACAGTGTGAAGTGGCTGGAAGATTTTTATAGTTTCATGTTTTGTAGAAAAATTTTTACGCTTGAACCTTAGATCTCTATCTCACACTGAATCAAATCAAAGCAGCAGCACCATGCAAGGATTTACAATGCAGCTTAGAAAAGAAGAATTATTTAGTGGCTTTCATCATTTTTCTATCATCCTTCAGACCTTTAAGTGCCCATTCAGGTCTAAGTCTTGCTGGCACCTTCTTTCTATTATCTTTCCAAAGGATTTATAAAGATTTGCTGATAGCAGCTACAGCCTAACATACTCTGAAGGGCCAGCTTGTTACAAATCAGAACAGGTTTAAAAGCCAAAAAAGAAAATCAAAAATCATTTTTGTAGAGCTATAAATTTCATTCCACAGGGAGTGTTCAGCATATTCTCCCTTCAACCCAACACATCTATGCAGTAAAAGTAGCTTACAGCTACTAAAACATATAGCTGAATTCCTTGTGTATATTTATTTATGAGTAATTTATGCCAGGGTCCAGGTCCAGACTGTAAAGCAATGTTGCATTTGACAGTGCCACACATCTGTTTCCACCAGCAAGAGGGAAACATCTGAAAATATTGGTGAGGGCCTTCATCCATCTTCACCCTTCAGAACTGGAGACAGTAGTCCATCACAAAAATGGGGTGTTACAGCTCTACCTCTTAAATCATCACCTTCTTCTTCCTCTTTTTCCTCCATAAGAAGCATGCTGAAGTGCATTCATACAGGTCAGGGTATCTCGTCTTGTTCATTTACACTACAGCAAGCAGTTCCCTTACTAACTCTAGAACACGCAAGAGGGATGGGTAGAAAATATGGTCCAGCTGCCAGAAATGAAGCTCTTTTGCCATATTTGTCATGACATTAATCTCCCCTCTCCTATTCAGTAGCAGAAACAGAATTAAAACTAACAAAATCTTTTTGTTCCCTACTGTAAGAACAAACAAAGATCTTTTTAGCAAGCTGGAAAATTAGGGCAAGGTAGAACAGCTCTTCAACTGGTATGACACATCAGTAAAGCCAACAAACAATGAAATCTAATTTTAAAATGAGTAGTCTAACTTCAGTAAAACATGATCATTGCTTTCTGATTCTACATCTGGCATCCAAGAACACTTTCTTCAATGCTTTTCAGGGAGACTTCTAGTAATGTGACAGGAATCGTGCCACATTAGACTTCAGATGTAAATCTTTGATGAGAAAAGATTTTTTTTGGACTACAGCCTGATAGAAGACAAATTGGCTGTTTCTTGCATAAAAGAGGGAAGTTATGTTCGGGCCTTTAAAATAAAGTAATAGATGACCATAAGAGACACCCAGAAACAGACATTTGAATTTTCATAGCACATAGGTGTATTAGGAAACAAGAGAGTGAATTACATTATTTGTGACTTGGTGGCTTAAAAGATTCAACATAAGTGAAAGCAACAGTTTTTTAAACAGGTGACATGCTCACAAGCCATTCTATAAAAACACAAAAACATCCACACCATCTGAGTTAGGTATTTAGGCTCAAAAAGCAGAGTGCATGTACCCTCTATATACATTTGTGCAGAATGGAAGATCAAGAAGTTAACTGCCAAACTGATTTTGCAGGCTGCGGTGGGACAAAAAACAGACTTAAAATCAGATCAAGGACAACCCAAACATTTAATAAAGTACAAAGGCAAAGGTAGGTTTTTCTTAGAAAAAAACCCTATGCTTATTGACACTACTATGCAAAATATTTCAGATGCTGTATCCAAAATAACTTCAGGGTAAAGATAATGAAAACAACCAAACAAAAAATAGTTAACAATGTTATGAACAACACAGAAATCATCCAGAAGTTCGGTTCACAGGTCATGCTGTATAAAAATAAGATGAAAGATACTAATAAAGCAGTTTAAAAAGTGACTAATTCCAATCTCTTCATTATGGTACTGGAGATTTCTTGATGCAACGCTCCCACATAAGTATAAATACATCATCACTCCCCTCTCATAATCTAGTACTGAGTGAAGCAGGAAGACCTCTCCTTCCCTGCATAAGAAAAAGGTTAAAACTAAACTACCTGTAGGGCACAGCAGACAATCCAAGCAACTTGTATATGCAAGATCAGAAAGTCCAAGTTTCTCTACATAAATCTTCTGATTAATCTTAAGCAAGTGAGGTATTCTTTTTTGCAAGAGGAAGTGATAACAGAAAGAAGAAAGACACTTTTAAGTCAAGAAAGGTTAGTGTACTTGGGACTGGGCAATGTTACACACATACAAAAGACAGCAGATACCATTTAAATAATAATTTTACAAGTCAAAGACTGGAAGGAAGACCTCAACAACTTTGTCTTTAAAAAGCTAAAAGACCAAAAACAAACACCAAAAAAAAAACCAAAAACAAAACCAAAAAACAAAACAAAAAGAAAAAAAACCCAAACAAACAACCATGAGACTCACCACCCCTTTGCAAGTAAAGGAAAGCAAATGAGTTAAGTTCACTTTCTTAGGAAAAAGAAATATGTGCCCAAAAATCAGTGGAAGAAAGTTGGGATGATTTCCACACACTGCTGTCGTTGCAATGCTAAACGCTGCCTAACACTGGAGCATGGACCAAGAATGCGTTCCTAGTACTCACTGCTATCATTTTCTAACTGCAAATGTATTAAAAAGTTCAGAAAGTCAGAAAAAACTCTTTTATTTACACCAATATACTTTTTGCATACTTGCTCATAAACAGCACTAGTAAAGAGGCACACAGTATTACCAACATATTCCATTACTAGATTTCTCAGATATTTAAGTCTCACTAAAGTCTTTAAGACATAGTTAGAAGTTAGGGTTGGTTTGGGCTTTTTTTTTTTTTTCAGAACTTTTTATACACAAGATAGATTTTATTGTGCTGGTGAAGCTGAAACAACTTCCGTTTCCATACAGCTGGATTTGGCACTCAACTGAAAATGCTCTTGTGCATTTAACAGAAATCTTGCAACACACTTTGAAGGACGATACATAGAAACAGAATAGATAAGGAATCAGTTACCTGGGCAATCTTCCCATAATAATGAAGGAAGTCTTAAAAACAATTATATTTTACTAAACTTACAGAAAGCCAAAGGTATGGATCATGTTGTTTTGCTGTCTTTTTATTGTTCAACAGAATTTTAGAATCTTAACCTCACGTTCTGATACTGTCTGATAGCACAGCAGAATAGCAAAAGCCTGACATATAACTGTGACCAGTGAAAAGTTAGTGCAATAACCACTCCTTGAAAGCCTGGCCATGAACAAACATGCACATGGCAATTTTAGTCAAGCAACTAGCCAAAACTCGTTATTTAATGGACAGTAGCTAGAACAATCAGCAGCGAATGACTCACCAATGAGGTGCTACTATGCTATAAAGTAGCATTTGCTCTGTCAGAGCTGCCAGTGGACTTTCATGCTTATTTAGGGAACTGCCTGGCTGTGGTCCTATGGCAATCACTGAGAATGCCTACCAGGAATCCACGCCTGACTACCAGTACAGTTTCAATAGCGCTGTCTCTTTCTATTCAGTGCAATCACTTACGAGCTCTGGAAATGAAACAGCTCAACCACAAGCCACAGTGTGTGTCCCACAACATCATTCAAGAAGCAATACTTGTAAAAACCAAATGCATCCTAATACCCTGTTTCTTCCTGGTCTCAACTTGCCATCTGATGTCACAACCTTCTCCCAAAAGAAAACCAGTAAAAGAGCAATACATCTGTGTAATCATTCACAGCCTTTGTGATAAGTAGTAAGGTCAATTCTAGCAGCACCTCTTTCCAGCTCTATTATTCCTAACAGTTAAAAAACCCTATTTTAAAAACTTCAATTAAGTCACAGGAACCAAGTTCTCAGCCCCTTTTTCAATTCTTCTGCATCATCTAAGAACTCATCCCAGCTGAAGAGAATATGCACAAAGCACAGGACTAACACAGCTCATAAACACTATCCAACCTCCCACTGTGTGCATTTTGAGGTGGGGAATACCAAGAAAAATATCTTGCCCAGTTCTCTGTGGACAGAGTATCTCCTGTGGGACAGTTCTAGCCAATAACATCTAAGAGCATGCATACAAACATAAACCCAAGTGCAGGAAGCAACTGGGCACAGAAAAAAGTATTTTTCTACCTATCCAGTTTCAAATCAAGAAGTATTTCAGAAGCAAACATTCCAAGGTCAATTCCCAAAAAGAGGACAAGAGAGCCACACAGAATTTTCAAAATTACTCGTTGTTTGCATTTCCACTAAAGATCTGGAAGACTATATGAAGGAAAAAAAGATGAATGTAACAAGACAGCAGAAAAAGTGTATTTCAAAGATGACAAGGACAGCATTTAATCCATAATATAATGCTTCCTCTGTGGCAGACCTAACTTCTTCTTTTAAAATAATGTCCTATTCCTCAAGACACTATAAAAGCTCAGCAATACAGAGAGAGCACAAATCAATTTTTTACAGAATGCAAAGTCATGGATATTATTTCATTGTTTATTTTGATAACCTTTAAAAAGTAATAGATCAGATTTAGTTACAAACATACTTTCTAAATACAATCTATAACATATAGTGGCAGTAAAAATATGAAAACTGCGTAGTTATCTATCTGCATGCCATTAAATATCAGGCTTCTGCATGCACCTCTAATGACAGAAAGATCATCACTATTTGCTACTGTTGAAATACAAACCTCAAACCATACATTTAAACTAGTTCCACATAGCTACACAGATGATTCTTGATACACATAGAACCAGAGTGCTGCTACCCTCCCCAGGGAAATGTTACCCATCACATTATGGATCCAAGCAGAACTTCAGAAATTATGGCAGAAATATTAAGTTAACTAAGAGTGTCTTTTACTGGGCCTACAATTACCTCACAGAGTTGTGCTGTTCAGTTTAATAGACAACTCCATCACAGTATTACATCTCTCCACAATGAGTCATGTCAGGCAAAATTTTAAGTTTTCTTTTCAAAAAGTGAACTAATAATATTTTAAATAGTTAACCATCTATTCCAAATTCTACTAAAGAACCAAAACAATTTCATATTCTACGTACCAGCATTTCAAACAATGACTATTAATATACTCCAAAAAGTTTGATACTCACTATGAGTGTCTTGAAATAAACAGACGTAATAAAAGGCAATGCTTTATGATGCACAGTATCCAGATACTAAATATTTAGTCATACTGCAAAAATAAGAAAGCCCTACTTTTGAATATATGTTAGTTCAATATTCCTGTCAATAATACTGCCTGAATCATGCTAAAATACCAAGAGTTCATCACAATCCAGGAGAAGTCATTTTAGGAATGAAGCAGCAGCTGCTGAATCTATCAGTAGGCTCTGCTTTCTGAACTCTTACGGGCACTTCGTAGTATAGTGAAGGCATGCGCACTTGTAAACTCAAATGTTTAAATCCACACCGCAAGGCAAAAAGAATGCAGACACATAAGGCCAGCTGCAATTTTTACACTTTCATAAGAGAACAACTGATCTTTTATCTTGTTTTTCAACTCACTCTAAAATAGAAAAAAAAAAAGTATTTAGGCAGCTTTAACTAGAACAACGTACTACACAAGACACATCAGTATCTTGTAGCATATTATCATGTTTCATCAGATCATGTGTATAGAAATGTTGTTCTCAAATGCTCACAGCCAGTCAAAAGTTGTATTAAAAAGCATGCCAGACTGACCTTATTTCAGAAAGGTAATAATGAACATTACCACACCAAAAAAAAAAATGTTGGTGTCGTAGTTTCAGGTGATATACATTCTAAACAAAAGGAAGACCATGTACCTTCAGGATTAGAAAAATAATGTAGGTGGAATTCAACCTCAGAAGGGGTTACATTAACCTATACAAAATAAAGACACTAGATAAAGTGTTAGGAAGACACTGCTTTAAAGCATATTCTCCTGTTTTGCAAACACAGTCCTATTTTATTACTGGTTAATGCATCTTTTACACTAAAGAGTAAACAGTCACACTGTTGTGACACGAAATAATAAAGCTCATGCAATGTGTTCCAGTATCTGAAAAGGAAAACAAAAGAGAACTTTATTTTTCAGACCTCAACATTTATAGAATTCTAGAAGTGACAGTGGATTGGAGAATGACATTGTCACCTCTCCAACTACACTGGTCAAACTAACAGTCCATCAAAATTCTCCTCCTACAGAGAAGAATACAAAACAATCATTATTTACATAAAAGTGTGAAAAACCTCCATTACAGGAATGTAAACATCAAAAAACTTAGAGAGATCTCAAAAAAACAGGACAACAAAAGTGTAAAAAGACAAGAGGTTGGCCCATGGTCACATTATACAGGACAAAATTTGCCTTGTCATCTTCAAAATTAGAAAGTATACACATCACAACAATTACTGGAAAACATTAATCAGAAGCACTAAATAATGAGGAATAATTTAAGAAGTGAAAGATAATACCATAACTTGCCTTATATAGTGCACTTAGATCAGTCTTTAGGCCATAAAGCAAGCAACAGCAGGTTACATTTAAACTCTTCCCATGACAACAACAGCAAAAACAGCATGTACATGAAATCAAAGTAATTTGCATCAAGTGAATGTTTTTTTATACATTATGGTATTTTAAATCTAAAGGCCACACAAAGATAACATAATTTTAAATTATCTAGAAAAATAATGAACACATTATTTTAATTAATAAAATCACTTCCTAAGCTTTCAGGCCTCACAGTCTATCCAAGCTAACTTTCTATATGATACCTGTAAATATATTAACTACCTGATCTTCAGGAGAATGAAGACTGACACCACTTTGCAAAAAGAGAGGCACCCAAGTCATTAAAGCTCAAAAATGAAACACCACTGACGTTGAAAGTGCATAGTCTGAAAATACTTTGTTTACTCTGTGATGGACTTTCAACTTCAGAATACAGCCAGTCATTCCAGAAATATTCTATTCTGGCTGATAAAAGATAATTTAAGATTCATTATGCAGTAGTAATAACTAATCCCAAAAGCTTTTTTTTTTCTTTCTTAACTTGTTGGTTTTGAGAACTTTCTGAAGTTTTTGCACACATTCAAGCTGAACAGTTATAAAGAGTATCAAAACAGAAGGTTTCATTCAAGCTAATTACAAGGACAGTGCTTTTGGAGGTTTGCTTTCTCTTTTTAACTAGAACATCTCTGATTTTCACTAACTGGGATAGGAAGCACAAAAGGTTAAGCTGAATGCTGCACTATCAACTGAATAGCTGTTAACAAAGCATTCTTCATAAAGACACTATACGTTTCACTTTAACAACTGTGATGTGGGTATGTGGTTCCTCTTGAAAATTTCACCCATTTCCATGTTTCCATTTTCTGCCCTGCAAGATACCAGAAAGGAAAATACAGTCCCACTTTCATATGCGACCCTCCTCCTTCCATGTAATTGAAAATGAGACGTCTCACTTTTGCTGTACTTCTTAGAAAGTATCTCAGAGGTCTCTAATCCAGAACTGAACATTTCTTCATGAAAATAATTCTTTCCTTCTACCCTAGGCAAGAATTTATTTGCGGCACACACATCAATCTGACAAACAGCCTTTCAGTTCCACAGAACTGATCATACCACTAAGTTACTTATTAATAGACACAACAAAGTAGAGGTGAAAGAAAAAGTGATCTTCTTTTACCCAGCTTCAGTAGAACTGTTCTTCTGACCTGTGACATGCTCAGAGATGGATAAAGTTTCAGCCAGCATTATTGCTTTGCAAAGTTACTAGTGACTGAAAACTACTGACTTCCCTCCTCCACCCCTAAATAAAATGCCTCCACTTAAAAGATAGAACTATCTATGAGAAGACACAACTACTGTTGACTAAACTCCAGAGTACCAGAAATGTGCACTGATATGCACAAGTTGCAGAATGCTTCACCAGGAACAGTGTGCAACCACCCATGTTTCTGTCAAAGCCACTCAGACCCACACGTTCAAGTAACAGGTCATGCTCTTGAGTCATGTATTAAAGATCTAAGTGACAACTTCCTTTGAGAACAGAGATTTGTATGGCATCTTTATTTAAAGGCTTAGAACAACCTAATGAGATTTTTCATGATGGGGAGATTTTTAAAAAATGCTCTATAAACCACATTTGTGCTAAGTCTTTAGTCACCTCTGAAGGAGAATGATTACTGACACTTTGGAAGTCCAAACTTGCACTGGTGTATTAAAACAAATTCTAACAATGATTAACTCGATTTTAAGTGGTGAAACTTTAAAGTGGTCCTTCTAGCAAGGAGAGCAAGAAGCAAAATTAATAAAGTAAGGACAAGTAGGTGTTCAGCACGTTTGGGGATTTTGTGTGTGTTTTTCTTACATCTAGTCTCCAGTGATCTTTATATACACAAAATCAACTCAAGCATGCATATATACATGTATACAAGCATGTATATATATAAAATCAACTCAAGTGGTGGACTTGGCAGTACTAAGCTAATGGTTGGACTCAAAAGTCTTTTCCAACCTAAACGATTCTATGATTCTATAAATAAAGACAGCTTGGAATGCTTGGCTTCTGGCACAGAATCAAAAATTCTATGCAAGATGCCTCATCACTATACAGGCATGAACCAGGCAAGTCAGGATGAAATCAAGAACAACCATACACAAGCAAGAAACCACTGAGGAACAAGCCAACAGTGCAATACCGAAAAGAGAGGCTTTAAGTCCAGACACAATCCACAAGCATTGTACCTCCCACAGAACAACTGGGAGAAATGTCCCTGGGCAGTGAACACTGTCCTTGCTTCTGCAGCAATCTAGAGTACATATTGCATTTATTTTATATAGGGTGTCTTGGTCTTGTAGACACAGATTCTCAAAGTTAATACAGTTTAAGAACTTCAGATCTTATCTTCATGTACTCTCTGGTAACAATGTGAGAAAACCTGAGGGAACACTGTCATAGTCATAATGAAATGGTTTCGCATTTGTTAGAGTACTTCTCTTCTTACCTAATTCAATACTTCTTGTTCTAAATTATAAAAGAGTAGCAAGCAATGAGCTCAGACAAAAGTAGAAAAAAATCCCAGGGGATTAAAATTAAGACAATTAGTATGCAAGGAGAGTATTTCTGCAAAGCTAATAAGCTTCCCATGCCAATTTCACCTCTGGAAGATCATAATTAAGCTGCAAAAATCAGTCTTGTTCCTAAGACGCTCGAAAGTATGCTGAAAACTTACTATTTTCAATACTGAGCTAGAACCTATCCCAGTTTCGTAAAGCAGCTAATCTAAATAAGTATAGATAGCATTAGTCATCTAGATATGAAAATGAAATTATTTACAAAATCATGGGACAAAGTATTTCCTACAACAAATTCTGAAAGCCTGGACAGATGCCTTTTCATATTTGTAAGATGCAAAGAGCAATCTGGAAAGGTGTTAGTCCTTATTTTTTAAAATGACTTTACATCCCAGAAGTAAAAGACTCTTGAATTCTGCAAAAAAAAAAAGTATAATCAGGGTCCAGGAAGATGTATAGAAGGATGTAGCTTCTCTTCTTTTAGCAGCTCCCAACACATCACCTCTTTAATTTTATCATTTTGGCACACTATGCTGTTAACTGGATCACAGAATTTACATGGATTTAATATTTCCTGTCTCTATTTTTTTTATGAGCATTTTTAATGCACAATAGTTCAGTGAACTCTAAAGCTACCTAAGGATAATTCTGTCAAGAAAAGTGTAAGAGGGGAAAAAGTTCTCTGGGCTACATTGCTTCTCTTCTGCTCTTACTAATACCATCTCTTTAAGGGACCTACAAGAAAGGAAAAAAAGCCCGCTGAGTGAAACATACAGTTCTTGAGATAGGGTCAGCTCTGTCAGAGATGCAAATAGGGACTATTCCAGGCTTAGCAAATGCATCTGTACAGAGGTTAATGACCGGAACAAGTATATAAACAGCACATGGAGAACTTTACTTCTTTCAAAGAACCTGCACATTTGTTTTGCTAATGCTATCTTCTACAGCAACTCCAAGCCTGTAGTGACATCACATCTTTTCAATACTGGTGTACAAGGATCAATTCAGCAACTTCATAGTTAAACGTAAGAGTACCTTTCCAAATCTAGAGGACCTTTGATAGAGAGAAAAATCTGTCAAACAATAGTTTCAATATACTTTCCCAGTGATTAAACCCATCAAATCAGCATTTTGGAGTATTTTACCACAACAATCAATGGAACTATTTAAAAGAAATCCACAGACATCAAAAAAGCACCAGGCTTTTTTAATCACGGATTGAAACAATACAGTTGAGCAAAACTGTCCTAGCATAGAGTCTAAATTGCAAGAAGAATAAAATTCTACATAGACAAAAACAGACGTATCATGAATTTTATGTTGTAAAGTTAGCATTTTTCACATTATGCAGTGACTTACTCAACATTTACTGTTTCACTTAGCAGGCAATTTAATTATATATATTGAAAGGATTTAACTGTACAGGTGATATCAGAGTTAGAATTCAGCCATTTGAGATGGGGCTATTTTATCATCAATGCTTGATAAATACTCATTATTTGCACTTCTAACACTATTCAATTATACAGCCTTTAAAATACAATTTTACAAGCAGATAATGTACATTTACCAATTACAGTTGAAGTAAGGTTCACAATTAAGTCTTTTGGACACTTCCGAAAACATTTTTCCTTTTACCATGACCAACTGGATTTCAGAAAACGAAGCATAAGTTTGCACAGAGTAATCCTTGACAAGTTTGCAGTATTTCCTCAAATAACCAGCAGAACTTTTTCACAAGTCACTGATACACAACTGTTCAATAGCAGAAGTAGACACTACTTGCTCAGCAACAGTTTTAGTCTGGGGGAGCAGTTTTACCAGGCATCTATAACCAAGTTCAAACACTAAGACCATGATGACATAGAATAAACTACCTCTTCTGTGCTACAGATGGCTGTTCTTAAAGAGGGAATGTGATGACAGAATTTGCATCAAGATGAAATCTACCCATGTACCAAGCAACAAGCTCTACTTGGAGCTTTTCTTTGGGGAGCAAACTGTTCCTTTCTACTGGAAGAGCCAAGAAGGCAATGATTAAAGTAAGTACAAGAAGTAACTTACTGCACATCTTGACTGTGAGCACAGCACAGCTCCACTTTTTTTTTTTTTTTAATTTACTTTAACCAGGACAAAAAGACACCAGGAATACCACAAGTCCTTCCAACTCAGCAAACTAAGTCTCTGGGAAAAGGGAAGGATAATGAGACAATAACAGCACCGGCAGCAGCCAAGGACCCCATGCCAGCAGTAGGCAGTGGACATCAGCTCTCACTATCATATGAACAAAAGTTTCTGCCAGGCCCCTTACAGCTGCTCCTGAAGCTTTCTGAAGGGTGAAGTTATCAGAGAGGATTAAGGATGCCAATGAGCTTCCCTCCAGCCCTTTTCTGTATGTGTGTTTTAGACAGCATATTTTTCAAATCAGATCTACATTTGAGAAAAATTATCAGGTTCTATACTTCTCCAAGACTTTTTACATGAAAGTCCCATACTAACACAAGGAATAAAACTTAGCAGTCACAAAACTGGGGAGTGATGTCACTTCTTGCTCCTGTTTCTTTCTAATCCTGATCTGCCAGAAATCAGCTATTCTGTTGTAATAAACAGTAGAAAACAGTAAGGTGTTTGTATATGAACACAACTTGGCATTCTAAACACTTGACAGAGTACCCTCACACCATACATGACCATTGCAGCAGATGTCAAATACAATAATTAGAACAACACAATGTTAACATTGCAATAAGGGATGACAATCTGGATAATTTTCACGGAAGATAATCCACATGCAGGTTACCATTTATGCTAGGCAAGATCAGTGCATTTTTACCAGCAACCTGAGTTCTTGAACACTATAATATTTACTTAAGTAAATATAACAGTTTTATTACTGTGGATAGAAATTCCCTCACCAGACTCCCTATAATATTTTTGTATAAGAACTTTCATCTTACACACTGGTGTCTTGAAAAGACCAGAGGCAATGAAGATTCAATCAACTTTTTAATATAATTTGTTAAAATTATTTTGATGGATTTTTGAGAATAGAAATTCAATAATAGGTAAAAATTATGTTCTGTGACTATTTTTGTACCATCCCTTGAATTCCTTCCCCACCCCCAGGCCTCTGTTCCCTGACGCCCCCCAAAATC
Source organism: Urocynchramus pylzowi (assembly GCA_013397555.1). NCBI lineage: Eukaryota > Metazoa > Chordata > Aves > Passeriformes > Fringillidae > Urocynchramus > Urocynchramus pylzowi. The sequence goes on from VZRH01001195.1 coordinate 877,484, forward strand.
CAACTAACTCACTATGATATAAGATGGCAACAAATTATTCTCCTAATATTTAACATCAGGACAATTTCAAATCCTTATGTCATCTTCCTCCATACAATACAGGTACAGTGGTAGCTTGCAGACCAAGACATTTCATATGAGCTCTTCACTAATAGATGGATTTTAAAAAACACGTTCAACGAACAATCTATTTAAAATCTTACACGAAACACTTCTGCTAAAGCTGGACATAGAAAATAACTAAAACTGCTGCTTGGAACAAAACAGAGAAGCGATTTTAATTCACTAAAATGTCAGAAAATATCAGTCAATATATCTGAATCAAGTTGCATAAAAATATTCTGCAGATACTTTTCTTTGTCTTTATACAATTTTCCTATATGAAGGATTAGAAGCAACCTCTATCATTATTGAATTTCAGTTGTTTCTCACAGGGACTCATTTGTTTAATTGGGTAATTATTACTAATTTCTAGTATTAACATATAAAAACTAAGATACCATTTTCAATGGACACTTTCTTAAAGTGATGATAACACTTGGAGATTAACAAGAGAAATTTAAATCCCTTGCTAATCTGAAGAACAACTATGAAGGGCCATTATAGTGCAAATTTCTTTACTGGCATTACCTAACGTAGTAGACATTCCTAAAGGTGGAAAACATTCCATGTGTGTACTCACTCAAAATCTGTGACTGCCAATTATCAAAGGTATTTTTTGAATTCTTAAGAGGACTTAATATATCAACTTTTGTTTCATAATTTACATTTTCCGAAACAAAATTAACACTCCACATAGAAACACATTAAACCTGACTACTCAGCAGTCTGGTGTCATTTCAATGTATTATTAACTCTTAGCAATAAAACACATCTGGACTGCACCTTTTTATAAGGCTTGTTTATCTGACATTGCCTGATTCTGCTGTAAACCAGCACATTTTCTTCCAGTAATTGCAGAGAAAGAGTGTGAAACATGGCAAAACGGCTTATTGTTGGGGCCAGAAACAGAAATTGGACATTTCTGGCTTTGGTAAGTGTTTGTAACAAGATCTAGATTTAATCAGCAGGATCCTCAGTATGAACAGATATTAATGGAAAGCTGTGAAGTATATTATTTTAGTTCTACTTGAAAATTCCATAATAAAACTACCGTTTAACATATCAGAAAAGGCAGAGTGTGATTATTTTGTAACCTTTGGCTTCACTTGTAACACAAGTGATTTAGATTCTTCTTCTATTAAGAAGGTGATGTAAATTACTTAACGGCTGAAATCTTCAGAACCATTCTTCCTAGTATTTACCTAACTGGCTTAGTCACTCAGATTTAACTCTGTCCCGGTTTGATAGGTTTTTACTTCCCTCTCCAGTGGCTGAAAAGCATTTGAAGAAGGAAGGCAAGTATGACCAGTAAAGATGAGACTAACACAGGATAAAGATCTACAATTTAAAGCACAAAAAATTAACTGTTTCTAGCTAGAAAAGCCAGTTGATTCTATCAAAAAACTTAATGCTGAAGGAATAGACAAAGTACCAAATTCAAATAAAGAAGCAACTGCTAAAGAAGATTTGTGGTTTAGGAGAAACAAGGCAATATCCATATATTCTGATAGTCAGAACTCTGAGATATCCTTTTGAAAAACAATGCCTCTTAAAACCAACCCCAGAGAACCATTACGTACGAAGGGCATCGCAGCAGTTTCACGTAATACTTTAAACCAACAGGTGTTCTCTGTACCCAGACTTACTTCACAAAGAAAGGAACAGACTCCAACACACAGGAAGGTGAAAACAGTTTATGTCAATACACTACTCCACTGTACAAAAATTACTTTAAATTCAAACCTGAAGGCAGTAGTCTCAAGATACTATGCAAGGAAGGCAGATTGAAGATTACATAAAATTTGTCAGTGTTCTCTTTCACATGATTTTTATACTCTTTCAAGAAATTAACAGCCAGTACACTGTATTGCTTTCCTTAACTGTGGTTTATCTCTTACTAATACTTTTCTCACTGTCACCACATGCTGAGTCAGAGAATCAGTGGTAGAAGGATGTTTCATTGCGTATCATCCGAGCATAAAAATGAAGCCATTTTAAGGAAATATCTATCTAAAAATGAAAACTGTATGAGGGCAGTAAATAAATTCCTTAGTGCCACTTACCTTTCTGTTGTTTGAAACCAAAAAGCTTCTGTAACACGGATTCTGTACGGTAATTTGAGTATCACCTAGTGATACGAAAAATCACATACCAGCTTAGGTGCAGAAAAACAGGTCTGTGTTCCACTATCTACCACACCCACCCAAGAATGATATCACTGTATTAAACATGCATATGTCTAGATCTGTCTAGATCTTATGTGGAAAGTATTCCCTAGATTATGGCAAATACTTTTATTCTTCAAAATTATTCATCAAGTCATTTTACCATTCCTCTATTTTAATAGGAAACTTCTCGGCAGAGAAAAGCTGATTAAAGACAATGAAATTGAAAGATTTGTTGTTCTAGACATATTGTTTCAATAAACATCTAGAATTAATCAATGAATTCTTCTTCTCTAAGGTATTTAACAAGCTGATGTATCCATGTCTGAAGGGCACTAGGCAGAACAGACAAAAAGAGACAATTCGTTCAAAATGGAGTGGGTGTGATTCTACAGTCTCACACAACATCCAGCCATCACATGAATGGTAATGTAAAGATACTAGCCATATGAAATAGTTTACATTTGCCAAATGGAGTGTACCTGCAATCCACCAGAAAAAAAATAAATTGTACTACACAGACCGCTGTTCACCTCCTTCTAAACACCTATAGACCAGTAAAAATATAAAATTCTAGTCAAAATGATAAAATGTAGAGACAGTGTTCAAACATGCAGGTGATTGTTTTCTGTCCCACAAGATAACAAATCTAAAAGAAATAAAGTCTTCCAAAATGAACAGGTAAGTCGGTGGCTTCTTAAGGCAACCAGCATTAGAGCAGGAGAAAAATAAGTATAGCCATATGAATTTTACAAGGTCATGTGACACTCGTGTATACAGACACTCCTCCTTTCCCTCCCACCATCAATGATTTTCCCCCATGCAGAAAAAAAAAATATACCATACTCCCAGTTTCATGAAAACCAACGCAGGCACCAAGCTTGCGTTGGTTTTCATGGGAGACTTCGCAAACCAGCCTGCCTTCAGTAAGTCATATGGCTAAAACGCTTAACAGATTTCAGGACTGGTGTTGCGTTTTTAACCCATCATTCCTTCTTGCACTAGGAACGAGGATTTGCGCGTTTTGTTCCGCGGGTGGCAGCGCGCGCCTTGGCGATGCCTGCGCCGGGGACCCGACTGCCTGCGGCTGCCTAGGGTGGAGACTCACCCAAGCTGACATTGTCTGGATGCCACACACTACATCCCTCGCGCATCCCCGGCTGACTTCCCAGCCTCTTCCGAGGCATGCCTCATTCGGGGAAAACCCGGGGGGCACTCACATACCAGAATCCTCCACCAGTCACCAGAGCCTCTCTAGAAAAAAACACTCGATGGTGCCTGGGGCGTGGAGGGGCGCAGGGCACACGCGCGGGCCGGTAAACGCGCGCCCCTCCCGCACCCCTTCGCTCCGGTGCTCCCGCCCAGCCCCGGCGGTGGCTCGGGGACCGAGGGGACGCGGCAGGAAACGCCGCCCATCGGCTCTACCACCGTCGCCCCCCAGAAAAGAGAGACACGAAGGCGGCTCCGTCACTCACCTCGCCCCGCTCCGGGGGAGCCCCGGCGGGCAGCGGCGACGCCCCACAGAACAGAGGGGCGAGGCGTCGGGTTCGCTCCTGCTCGCTGCCGGCGGCGGCGCCGGGTTCGCTCCCGCTCGCTGCCGGCGGCGGCACCCAGGTCCGCTCCGCCCGCAGACCCCCTCAGCGGCGGCGGCGGC
>VZRH01001195.1:881812-919901 GCA_013397555.1 Urocynchramus pylzowi
ACAGAGCCCATCGATCCCCACGGAGCCCATCGATCCACGCGGAGCCGATCCGCCGGTGCCGATCCCCACGGAGCCCATCGATCCCCACGGAGCCGATCCGCCGGTGCCGATCCTCACGGAGCCCATTGATCCCCGCGGTGCCTATCCCCCGCTGCCGATCGATCCCTGCGGTGCCATTGCCCGCGGAGCGGGTCCGCCCGCGCTGGGCGGTGGCCGGCGCGCTCTCGACGGGCGCTGCCCGCGCTCCAGGCGGCTTGGGGTTGCGGTTCCGTCCGCAGGTAAAGGCGCTGCGGGACGTTCCCTGTTCCGATCACCGAAGGTTTCTGTTGTCAGCAAATTACCAAATCCTACCGAAATCCCCGGTCGTGTGTCCTGCTGACCCTGGGCAGCTGCGGACCGCGCCGCCTCGGCTACGCTCTGGCCCCGCGGAGAGTTTGCCCCCGTTTCTCATCCTACCACAGCTTCAGGGCCGAGATCACCATTTTTAAAGTTATTTACAAAATGGGATAAACGCATTGCTTGCTACTGCAAGCTATAGGTAGTGCTATAGGAGGGGAGATTCGCTTAAATACAGTTTATTGACTTGGGGCTCCAAGCTGCAGCGCAGGAGAGGTGGCATCGACGCAGCCTTCCGCCGGGAACGTGATTCTCCCCTGTGCTACAACCGCTGTCTGTTGTGACAGAGCACAGGCATGTTTTACATCAGCGTTTATCTGTCAGTATTTGACAGGCACAAAGCTTCAGTCAGTTAAAGTACAGTATTTTCCATAAATGTGAACAATTATGCAAAATGACCCTTGTTGTTTTACTGGTGTAAGTACTAATTTAACAATGAGATTACAAGCTAGGTCAACAGCAACATAAAGATCTGTTTAAAATACAAGCTAATACATGGAGAAAATTATTTTCATGTGTACATACAATAAAGTAATTTGAAAAACAAGGTTCACCTATTTAATTCCAACATCTAAAATCTTTGCTAAATAAATTCACTTTAACATGTAATCACTTAAAAATTCTGGACAACATAATAAAATGTTGCCAATTAACAACATCCCAGACAAGTTAAAATCAAAGTTATGGATGCAGAAATATATAAATTATCAATATGGAATAAAAATACATGCATTAATCACCAAGAGACTACAGTAGTCTTCTGGAATTGCAAATAAAGTATTTTTAATCCAACTGTTCCAAATTCTAGACTGCTACTGACACATTGCTTCATGGTTTGTGAAGTTCCACAATTAAGAGGTGTCTGGGATCACATTAATAAAAGTGATAAGTACTTCAGTTTTCAGTGTTCTGCACTTGCTGCATATCAGCAGTGAGAGTGAACTTGCAGAGACTATGAATCTGATGTTATCAGCAGGTTAAACTTCGTCTGAAGGTTGTATTAATCCCACCACACTTTCCTACTGATCCTCCTGACCCTGAAGGGATTAGAATGACAACACCTCCCCCAGAAGCAGGCTTGAGATGGCCGGAGGGAGCACAGGGACTGCACGGGCAATGCAAGGAGCAACTTGGGTGTGCCATGGCCAGGTTCCTTATGGCAGCTCCATGGCAGCTGACCCAGAACAGAAACGCTGCCAAGTCTCACGTTCTGCACCACTACAGCTCAGGAATTGCATGGCCATGAAGTGTGCAAAGCTCCATACCCTCAGCTATGAAATTCTCTCAAGGAAAAAAAACTGCAGCTGATGACTGCAAACTCTGCTTTTGGCATGTGGAAATATTATTCCCTTATATCAAACTTGGTAAGTTGTCCCTGAGCCTGAGCAGACAATAGACAACAGAGTTGATTTAATGTAGGGTAGAGATCAGAATAGACCATTTGAAGCTTGAGGACCAGATTGGATCTGTGTGCATCCTACAGAACTACTATCCAATTACAGACGTAAGTTACTAATGTAAAATCATCCCCCAGGCCAAGGAAATAGTACATACCTGCAGCAGATGTTGGGTAGGGTTTTCAAAGTAGTACAGGAAATTTAGTCTGTCATTTAGTCTGTCTGTACATCTGTCAATGAAATTAACAGGTAATGAATTAAAAAAATAAGTGAAACCTTTTGAGAAGGTTAAAAGGGTGGGTTAAATGTATATCTGCATTGAAATAAAAAAGGATAAAATGGATCATTTTTTTAATCAGGGCAATAATTCCGTGGCCATTGACCCTTTCTTCTCCCTAAATGCTGCTTATCAATCTCAATTTTACTTATAGCTAAGCACTATTGGCAGCTGAACTTTATTTTGAATCCTTCAAAGGTTTTATTTTCTGTATTTAAATAATTCTGAATAAGAAAACATAAATAAGCAAAGGTTACATAGGCTTCTGGATCATTAGACAGTTGGGAGAATTTCTATGAAGGACACACCAAGCAAGGGCTGGAAATATGAGAGTTCAAAATTACAAAAAAACTGTCATCTTGATTGCTCTGTTGGACCTAAGAAAGCTCAATGACTTGAGCAGTAGAAATTTCACATTTTGGTGAAGACCTGCTAGGTCTGGCCCAGACTGTCAATCAAAACTATATGTGTGTGCATATACAGATACATCTATATATCCATGCAACTATACCATCATGGAACCTCGAGCCCCTATGGTGCCTGCCAGCTCTAGCAAGGAGAAGAGCAGTCTGACTCTTTTCACCTGCTTCTTTATTAATTTCTTTTGCCACCTACAGGGTTCAAGGCACAAAATCCTTGAAAAGCCTTTCCTGTTCATCAATAGCTTGCTCAATCTATACAGCATCTATTGCTGCTCCCCTAGCTGTAATGGCATTTACAGATGGGAATTCTGACAAAGTATTACAGTATTCCTTAGTAACAGGTATAGTACCCATAGCCATTAACATCAATAATTCAGTTCATCCAGACTTATGTTAAAAATGTCTTCTCTCAGGTCTTATCTAGTGTTCATAAACAAGGATGTCTTGAAGGGCTTCTGACATTGCAGCAACTGGTATGATGACAGCAGTAGCCTGTAACAGGAATGCAGACTTGGACAGGAGCTTCTGAGGTTTCAAGCCAGCCAGCATGATACATAACCCATTGTAGAAACTCCTCATGTTCTAGGTTAAGGCCACTAAGCTTTCTCAGGGCTACTGTTTAGTGGGAAGGCTGCTGCCATTTGCATGGGGGAAGAGGTTCAGAGGAGCAGCAGCACAAACACTGGAATGAAAACACTGTTTTCTGGACTCACTTAATCAGTGTAAATGAGAAAAAAATCTTGGTTAATTCCAGCTGAAGTACTCTTGTATTACAGTGGGATGACAGCTCTGAATCCAAAGAACAGAATGTCTGTGGATGAAAATATAAGCACTCTTTTCTTTATGCACTTTATGCACTTTCCCTTCATTCCACCTCTAAGAACTAGAGAAGCATTCATTGTCTTTCTCAGGTGATCAGAGAATAAGCTACTTCCTTAAAGCCAGAAAGGAAATCTTGTTCATAGCCAAGGTCTGAATTCTGCTCTCATCAATGCCAAATCAGTCCCTTGCTTGAGAGGGGACTTCAGACTTACTATTGATACTTTTTTTATGGAAATGTCAGCATTGCAGACTAGCAAATAATCTATCCATAGCATTCATTATCATTATCAGTCCTTTTAATGAAGACTCAAACCACCCCATCACACATCTCAATAAATCAGCATGGCTAACACATGCTAAAAAAACATTTCTTCTTGACCCTCAAAGCAATCAGCTTATGCTGCTGAAGCAGGAAGCTTGTTTGTCCCCTGCATTGTTGTAATCTAGTGCATACAGCTGCAAATGTTGTCTTTGCTCACAAAGCTTCTTAAATCCCTTTTTTAATTCTACTAAACTCTTTCTTGGTGACTGCCCATGACAATTGGATTCCATAGACAGAACATATATTGTGTGAAATCATATTGAAAACGTGTTCTGGAAGGTTTTGCTCTATGGATTGGGGCATAGAGGCTGCAATTAGCTGACTTCAGTACACACTTGGTGAAATTTCATCTTATGTGAAGCTCCTCTTGCCTCCATGATCTCTGCTACCCTCCATTACTCTTTATTCTGCACAGTTAATTTTCTGGTTCATTTTTAAGTCCTCTGAGGCAAACCCTGGCCCTCATGAATGTATCAGAGCACGTGTGCAGCCATGCACATAAAAATAGTGAAGGAACAACACACACACAGATTAGGATCTTCCAACATACAGGGCACCACAGGGACTCTCTGGACTCTCCTCCCAGGCTGAAGTCAGTAATTGATTTTAATGGGAGCAGGGCTGAGCTAATGCTGGCACTTTGGAAAATCCCACCCAAGGGATTCAGTAATATTGAAAGTGCTGGAGGCAGGTTAACTGCAGGCATTTCCACTAATGGGGAATGGCGCAGTTGTCTTTATTAATTTTCCTTCACCAAAGTGCAATTAGAATGTATATATTTTTATATCCTTAGGAACAAAATAATGTAAAATGCTTCTATTTCTAGAGACTCTTACTGAAAGGCAAATAAATGAGTGATTTTCTGCAGCACAGTTACGGGCCTCAATATCTATCACACTCTGCGAGAATCTATTAATATTCTCTTGCTGCCCTTCTTTTTCCTTCAGCTCACTCAATAAGATTACAAGGGAAAATAAAGTCAATGTGGGTCCCAATCACAGCAGATGCACTGGCTATTTGTAAAGCAAGGTTTTTCATCATCTTCCTGGAGACAGGAGAACCAACACTTTTCTAGCTGACCGTACCTTCAAAATCAAGAGGAAGAAATTTCAGTGGTGAAGGTGAATTGGAAAATGGCCATTAACATGGGGAAGAAAAGGTGGCATGAACTAGAATGAGGTGTAAACAACAGGAAGAGGGATGATGTAAACATATTCTAGAGGACATTATCTCTGTTGTGGTCAGTTTTTGGAAAAGTCACTACAGGGTAAGTGTGGACTAAAAAAAGGAACCAAAGCTATGGCAACCATTTTGCAAACAACTCTACAAATAAATACGGTCTTTAGCTGTCGCTGAAAACTATGAGATTACTCATTCATAAAAATGCTGAGGTTATGGCACATTATTCACTTAAAATACAAATAGTGATTATTTTCCATACATTTATTCAAACAACACTAGAATTTTAAGCACAGTGGCAAACATCACCACTTCAAAAGATCCCATTGCTATAGTGTAATGGCAGAGATTGGGTCATTAACATGACAGTGAAATGACAGCAGAGTACCAGAAGTTTTGCAGTCTTGAGAACAACTGCTTTACATAAAAGAATCAAGATCACAATGTGTTTAAAATACTGAGGGAAGTGAGTGGCAGAGTGAGGTGGGAAAAGAAACTCAGTTTGTTTCTCTTTGCTACTTCTACTTTGTGATTCAAATTTTTCCTGAAAAGTTCTTCTTTTCTTCCAATGACCTTCTTGATATGACTATACTGGCTCTTCAGGTATAAAGGCTGTGCTTGATACCAAACTGGAAGAGCCCCAGGATAACCCAGGGGCCTGCATCAGGCATTTCTCTGGGTCAGGCTGGAAAGCACTTCTCAGAAGATCTTTGGAGTTCATGTTATCTACGTTACCATTACAGAGTAAGGCATAAAAAAGCAACAAGTAGTCATTTACCTTTCAGATTACTTTTAACCTATTTTTACTTCTTCCATGACAACATTTCTCATTTTACACTGAAAATTCAACTCACTTCAGAAGTGACATTTTTTTGCTTACTGAGGTAGAAAAAGGGCATTTTAATGTAAATGTTGAAAATGTTGAAATGTCCTTCCACACCAAATACTTTATATGCCGTTAATGCTCATTACAGAATAATTACCTTCTAGATCTGATTTAAAAATTCTTGAAGTGTAAATGATTTTATCAATGTGCAATAAAATAGAGTTATCAATTACATTGTTGCCTGAGAGAGAATTGAATTTTGGATCTTCAAAAAAGATCACTGTGAAAATCCAAAAGACTACATTTAGTTTCTTTTCTTTACAGAGGGAAATTCAGTCAAACCCATTTGTGCACTGGCCATAATTGCAGGGGGAGCTTTGTGTGGTTGCAGTGCAGCAATGTGACACAGTTTCTGGAGCTGCAGACATAGATTGACACATCTCTGGTAAACTCAGTACTGGCAGTGGTTTGTTTTTCCAGTCACTATTAGCTGTTCTTCCCCAAATATTTTCAGCCACTTCTTGTCCTCAGATCTCATCCTGGAAAGTGACCTGCTCAAATAGACTTTTCATTTCAGGAGACACCTGGCACTAATTTATTTTCAAGACCAGGTAGAAAGTACAGCTTTTGCCAGAATTTCAGTTATTTAACTGTACTAAGTGTTTGCAGAGCAGAACAGGTTTTTTCCTGTCATTATGTCATGTTATGCATATATGAAATATTTGACATATATCTTTTAAATCATACATTAGGATTTACTGGAATTCCTGTCTTGACCACTTAAGTGATATTGGCTGGACTGTTAACATTTTTTAAAAGAAATAGTTTAAATTGGTGCAGTTGTTCTTTCAGTGAGTGACTGAAAATAGTTGTGGGAAGTTTCAGATTCTTTTTTTGAACAGCTGTAGATAACTGGACAGTAGATTTTTGAACAGTAAACTTCAGCATTTTTATCATTGCACTTTGAAACATCTACAATTTATTTTAAAACTCCCATTCTGAATTGAAAAGTGAAAAATAAACATTTTGGCATGTTTAATGTGGCCTGCATGATGTTTCTGGACTTATCAGAGAGAGCTATGATGATTTTTTGAATAATTTTAGTGATGAGGTAGGAAAAATTAAATGGCATTTAAGAATTACTTTGAAGATTTTTATTCAAGATTTGATGAGCAAAAATCCAAGCAATCCTCATTAGTAATTCCTTCAGAGAAAATTTCCTTCTTGAATCTTAGTGTGTACTTTTGAGATAGATGACTTGGGAGCATCTGTATAGGAAAATTCAACTGCCTTAGCTATCAGTGGGATTTCTCTTAGTCTGAGACACGTGCAGAGTTATATACAGATCACCCATACATACATATAATGTATGTTTGCATGTAATTTGTTCTCAAGTACTCAGGGATTACCTTTAACTGAATGAAGAGTGGGATTAAGTGAACATATGGTGTTAAGAAAGCTGAAAATAAAATCCCCCTCCATCTTACTCTACCACACTTATATTGCTCATTAGGGGATTACTTCTAAGTCTGTGTGGACAAGCTTTCTGAGGAAGGAACTGAAAGGCATAAAGTTTCAAAGGTTATGAGACAAATCCTGAAAAATTATACTGTCTAAGTGAAAGGTACTTTGTCTTTTATTCAAATCTTGAAACTCATTTTCACTTGTACTGTATCAATGTGTACATGTAAAGAAAGAGAAGACCCAGTGGATTCTTCCGACTCATGTTATCTCAGGTAGGTTTTCTGTAAGTCACCCTACAATCATAATTGGATGCTGCCTTCTTGTTAAACATCTTTTTATAAATGTGACTGGAAAGCTCATAAGCCTACATTGAAGTCACAGATTTTCAATCAGAAAAATCTATACATTTATTTTAAAAAGTTATTAGTGAAATTAGATTTAAACCCCATGATTTTCCTGATAATTTACCTGACAATTAAGCTTAAAACAGATATGAAAAAACTTGCAACTTCTATTGTATATGCCAACTAGTAACAAACTGGATAACACAGTGTGAAAATAACATCAAAGGACAGAGCCCATGGTCCCCCAGCAATTCTGTGGTTTTGTATTTAGCTAGTGTAGCCCAGTTTATGGCTTATGACACTTACCTCAGTGAGTTCTTTCAGTCACCTTGGAAGCACCTTACTGGCACTTCTCTTTCTTTAGTTGGGTGTATGTTTGTATGCCAGGGGATTCTGTCCTGGCTCTCCCTCCAGGGCCTTCAGATCCTCCCAGAGGTCCATTAATGTCAACCAATTTACCCAGCCCAGTACACCCTCATCACATGAGCTTCAAATTCTTGTAAAACTCATCAAAACCTAACCATCTCTTCCACTTGTACTGATTAGTTGTACTCCTATAACTACAAGCTATCTTCTCCTTTGTGTTCTCAAATAAACTCTCTGAACAATCTATGAGGCCACTGCACAGTCTCTTACAAACTTCTTCCATATGCACTCCATTTGGACATCTGTAAAGTAGATAACACCACCAAAGCAACCGGCAGGAATACAAATGTCTTAGAGTAGCAATCTGCCAATGCTTACAAGTGCACAATGCTTACAGTGCAACTGCCTGTTTTTATTTTTGCTATTCTTGTCCTTCCTTTCCCATTTCCTCCACAGGATATTTTCCCACTTTTTTCATTGTGTCAAAACTCATTTCACTTCTTTAGTAAAACATATGTCCCCTGTCACATATGTGTGAGTATCTGGCATAAGCAAGCACTGAGAGCAGGGGCAGGACCTGGGTTACCACGCCCCTACTGCTGCCTGTGCTGTCAATACTGACTCAGGCAGCAGGCAGCAAATCCCACAGATCCAGGCTGCACCAGCTGTACAACAGCCTGGCTGCCCTAACAGCCAGCGTGCGAGCAGTACACCCGGTGCCCTCGGACACAGTGGGCAGCTGGTGTGGTTAAAGTGGCCAGCCTGGAGACCCTCAGCTACTGAGCTACCTGGCCAGAGTGACAGCTCCTGCAGGGCTGCTTCAGCAGCTCCAGATAGCTCCATCCATCTTATTCCATCAGGACAAAATTTTTGCACGGGAGCCTGAGTTCTGTTTCAGTACAATAATAAATGGCACATAATAATAAAAGAAGCCTTTTAGGGGCTTACCCCTGCTGATTTACAAATGCTTTGAAGAACATTCAAGGCTGTGCTCAAGTCTCACCAGAAACAGGATCTGGGCTGCAGCTGCAGGCCCATCCCCAAGGCAGGTTATGTTGTGATGGTGGTGGGGGTCACAGCTCTGTAAGCTGGGCTGCATGTCTGCTGTAGCATGTCTCCTCTGCTAGGACTGTGGAGCAGGGGATTGAGGGCGTGCTGCCAGGCCTGTTGCAGCTGCAGGAGGATGTGGAGGGCTCTTAATGCACTGGATGTGGCAAGGTTCTTAATGCACTGGCTGCTTCCTGAGAAACTCTCCTCTATCACAGCCAAGAAACAGTGGTGTGTAGGGTCTGTGCAGCTGGGCCAGGCTGGGGAAGTGAAGATTCAAACTGCAGCTGTGTCTCCTTTAAATAGTTTATGAGTGGTGCTCACTTTGGGTTTTGTTTTACAACCAAGCAGAAACCATCCCCAGCAGCACCCCATATGTACCTTGTCTTTTGTTTGCTTGGGCATGTTTATTGTACAGGTTTACTTAGGATCTAGCTATGACTATGTCATGAGTTTGTTGTGTATGTTGTCAAAGGCATGAGACCGAGTCCAACGCCTGTGTTTAAAACATTATGGCTGTGTCTGAAAAGTCAGAAAAATGGGTGTTCTGAGCTATTCTTACACCGCTGTAAACAATTTTAGCTAGCTAAATAGAAATCCTGCCACTAAATACAAGTGTCAGATTGCAACCAGATTCTCAGCATGCCAAGCCCACATCACTGTTGTTCTAGACTTCCCTTTCACTGAGTAACCTGGCAGAGCCTTGTGTTAAGCAGCTGATAGCAGAACTGCTGTTACCTACTCACTGCTCATCTGACTGCTCCTGTGCAGTTCCACCTTTCAGAGTGTGACAGTGGACTCGCAAGAATCCTGGGACACACTGAAGGAAGAAGCATAACTTCTCTTCCAGATGAGAATGTACCCAGAGCCAGAATTACTGCTGCTCAGAAAGTTGTGAGCAGAACTGTGTATGTATTGAAGCTCAGACTTATCCCTTGGAAACAAATATCCTACTTTCAAAAAAGATAATTCTCCTTCTACCACATCCTTTGGTCTCCAAAACATCCCTAACCCCACCTCTCTGTCCCTATCTTACCCTTGTCCTCTGTAAGGTATGTCTAATCAATTTGCTGTTTCTGTTGACCCATTTTTGGACAGGTTAATATACATAATTCACTCCAGTGTAAAGGTTTGGCCTATTTGCAAACTTCTATAATGCTTCCCACTTTAGGATTTCAAGATCCAAATGGCTCCCTAAGTGTTGATGTATTTGCTGCCTCCTTTGAACCTAAAGAATCCACAGGTGGCAACGAGTTGTATGCAAGCAACATGCTAATTCTCTCTGAAAGTCTAAGGCTGAGTCCACTGAAAGACTGTGCCATTATATGAGTATCAGTCAGAGAAAGGAACTTTTAACAGCCTTTATAACTCCAACATATAAGTGAGCGTCCTTGGAGGAAAGTATTTTGGTCACTGTGGCTAATGCTGAGCTAGTGTAAGCGACACGGGTTAAGCATATTTATTTTCCTTTGCATTAGTTGTCCCTGCAGTAGGACTGTGTTTGAACAGTTGGTAGATTCAATCTAGCACAGACCTGGCACATAGTTTCCTGCTACATCCATTCCTGCTCCTTTCTGGTCAAGTGTCATGTGGGATTAGCACAATTAATCTAGACTACAGCAGAGAAGTAGTGTTCATTTAAATTCTTCTAGCATTATTAGTTTGTGATGCAGACCAAATATAGCTGGAACCCAGTGTTTATATTGAACTAGACTATATATTTAACTTTGCTTTTTCCACTGGAATATGTAATCTGTACTAAAGAGAATACTTCTGCAGCACAAATTCCTTTCTGTCTCAGTATTAATTGTTGTATAAAATAAGGTCACTCAAGTAGTATTTTAAATTTATGTGGTGTTGTGGTTTTCTTCTGCAAAATCAGTCTTAAGTGAATACTTACCACAACAGGGAAGATAGAGCTGGAAGGGGGTAAGCCAAGGGTGCTTAAGGTTTCACTTCATGAAACTGAGTTTCTGCTGAAGCTGAAGCAGAACCACATAAAGCTAGAAAAGATTTCAAACCTGGCTGCTTAAAGTTAGGGATCTATGTATCAATGACTAAATGCAATGGCCTGGTTTTCTAAAATGGTTGACATTCTCGTTGAAATCAATAGGCATTGCATATGCCTAACACCCTGGAAAACCAGGCCACTTATATACAGGGATTTAAATATTTGGAGCTTAAATGTCAACTACTAGAGTTAAAAGTCAGAGTATCTAAAGCCTATTTTTAAGTAGGATGTCTGATCTATTGCTAGAGGTTACAGTTAACTAAGATAAATGATTCCTATGCTGACACCACACTGCCTCCAAAAACATTACCCTTATACTGAGATACCTTAGCTGTAGCCTAGGCCACTAACCAAGAACTCTTGGTTTGAGAACTCTTCTTGGAAACCCTTTCTACAACAATGTTCCTCATGGATATTAGCCCTAACAGTCAGCATTTCCATTCAATTTGAATGCAATTGTTATTAAAGTGCTGTTTGGTCCATTTGGTTTAAAGGAAAGAATCAAAAAAAGCAGAAAAAGTGGCTATGCAGTTTCCATCCTGGGCAGAGGTACCATTGCTCTCTGCAAAGATCTGGGTGCCTGGAGCTTCAGTGCTCTGAAGCCTTGCTGTCTGGACTTCCAAATGGGGGAAGGCTGAGGGTTTGGGGGAAATCACCTAGAACAGCTGCTCACAGGCAGGACTGAACTGGCATAGTCATTCAATCACATTGCCCAAGCCCTTTGCCAGTAAAGGCCTAGTCAAAAGCAAACACAGATAAAGGAGTTTCCCTGCTTCTAATCCATAAAATAGAAACCTTATTTGCTTCTCACTGCTTGGCCTGGGAGGCTAAACAGGTGATCTGCTTTTTTGGTTAACCATTACTCTAGCGATTGGCTCCTCTTGAAGATACAGAGGCACTGGTTCATATTTCCTACTCAGTTCTGAAAAAGGGTCAAGGACCACTTTGTTCCAGTCATTGAGATATTTGTGCCTGCATCTCCACCAGGAAAAATCATTATACCACAGGGTGGAACTTGGCTTCATCTTTCTGTTTGTCTCATGGGGCATTAGAAGACAGTGCTAGTAGCCACAGCACTGCTTCGCAGTCACCACCATAGAGTCCATTCTCCCACCACTGAGGAAGAACATTGGGAAGAACATTCCTCAAAGCATCACACACAGCTCTGCTCATGGCTACCAGTTTTATGGATGCAGAAACCAATCTTTGCTTGATACTTTGGCCTGTGTTTAATAAGGTAGTGTAGGTACCAGCAGTGTAGGACCCAGGCAAGTCTGCAGTGCTGTGGCAATGTCTGAAAGCCAGAAGTCTGGCTCGCAGCCCAGCAGAAGCAGAAGCACAGCCCTAAGGATGTGGAGATTGTCATTTGGTGCTAGTTTAAGTTAAAATTGCAGTCACAGTGTTTCTGGAGTCTCAGTGATACTCCTGCATCTGCACAACTCTCTTTAGTATGAACTTCTAGCATGTAGCCCAATATTTTGCATGCTAGAATAGAAAATGTCCCTTAAACAAATACAAGTTCTTTCAAAGAATTTACCTCATCACCAATCCTTATTTTGAAATATCCTTGTAAGCATGTGATTTCTACACACAACATTTTCTGTTTCTGTTTATTTCTGCCCCAACACCAAGACCTGGTGGTCACAGCCTGCTCTCCCTGATTTATCTGGTGGAAGGAATCTGAGGAAACTCACTACAATGCAGGGTCTATTTCTGCAGGGTTTGAAAAATTATTTAAATAGCAAGTACTGCCAAGAGATTGCAGGAGTCTGAACCCTATTTTTTAAGTATTGTTTGGACATTGCCTATGGTATGGTCCTTTATGTTCTAGAGGCCAAGACTTCCCCCATTGTGTAAAACAAAAAAAGCACTCAGAAAGCAGCTGTGTGTTAGGTCATCACTGTACTATCCAGAAGTGGGGAATGCTGGTGCTCATGCATCCTGCAAAGCTCTGATTCCAACCCACCTAACACAGGAAAGACTCTTTCTGATTTTAATGGGTTTTGGACCAGATCTTACCCATGAGTGGTAGTGAATGTCGGTGTGACCCAGATTCAAGAGTGAGGTGTGCTGGGTACATTTTACAATACTGAGTAGTAGTGGGGACCATGATAACAATGCAGGCTCCCTAGAGCAACCTCAGAGCACTCAGCATGACTGAATCTGCCTCAAGCCATGACCTGCATCTTCAGAAATCTTTCTGACATTGAGTAATTTATTCTTTCAATACATCTGCAGGGAAAACTCTATGACTAGGTTATAGGAAAGGAAGCAGCAAGAGAAGCAGGAATGCATTTGTGCCGAAGAGTTGGAACTTTTGATGAGTATGAAAAAAGCTGAGGATGCACCTTCTCTGTCAAAAAATCACAAAAAAGCAAAACCAGGCTTCTACTTTTATCCACAAAGAGATTTTTGTCTGAAAGCCAGAAGTAAAACTCAAAATTTCCTGGCTTAGACCAAAACCCTGCTGTGGGATAGTGTTTCATTACAGAAGTTACTTATCTACCAAAACTATTTAAAGACAGGAAGTGTTATCTGTGGTTAGGATTAATCTTCTCTGTCACATAGCCTGTCTCCCGAATGAGAGATTAATGCAGAGTATAGCTTCCTGACAGGCAAGAAGCATCGTATGGATTTTGTTAATTTCTGTGGGAAGAAGCAAAGCCAAGTAAATTGCGCCATGCATTGCATGTTGGAACACTGTCAGCCAAAAATATCCCAGCTCAGACTGCTTATTGTGCCAGACCTGATAGACAGAAATGGGCAAAGAAACCTCTATCACACCCCAATGTCCATATCTACCTTGCCAAAAAGGGAGAGTGGCCAAAATACTGGACATGAAGCAGAAAGTAGGCAGCTTCCACTTGACAGAATTCAGTGCTCCTTCAAGAAAAAATGAAAGTGTAAGAAAAGCAGAGCACAAGAGAGAGGTAGAGCAAACACATGGAATGTCAACATGGAATAGCAACATCAAAGATGCTAGTTGAGGAGCAAAGGCAGAATGGAAGAAAATGTGACAGCTTTAACTGGCCTCTGCTGCCTTGTGTCCTCAATCAGCCATTGGCACCTTGACCACACACACACAGAAGGCACACAGATAGGGCACAGTGAGACTCAACTGCAAAACATCCTCTCTGGGCTCTTGTCAAGCTGCCAAGTTGCAGATATAGTGCATTGCCCTTTGTGCACATCCACAGAGGAGAGGAACTTGTGACAATAACCCAGGATAAGATTTTACTTGTTTAACTTGAAGGAAGGAGGTCATCACATACATCTTTTGTCTTCCCAGATGGGGCTGCCTTGTCTGCTTTTCTATTTGTATAGCCGTCTACACAGTTGAAATATTTGCTTTTTTTCCTGTGCCCTGCAGCCAGTGCAGCACTATTTGAGCTGGTAAAATGCCAGACTCTTACTCAGTTGTAAGACTGAGCTGGTGATCTAGTCAGCTTTGTTATGTTATTGTCGGCCACAGCAGCAAGATAGCAGACATCACCACCAAGATCATCAAAGAGAACATTCACTCTCTTAAGAGAAAAAAAAAAACCCAAAACTGGATCATAAATTACAGCATAAATCTATTTCTAGCCTAAAATAATATCTATTTTTATCAAAACAGATACCCTAGAAAAAGGTCAGGGCTTGACCTGCTTGTTTTGGATGATATGATGTGCTGCTGTTGGTAATGGTATGATTGGAGCCATATGGGACCTCCAGAAAATGATGTGCTAATTATGGATTAATGTGATCAGTTCATGTGTACCTAATGCCTGACTTTCCAGTGCTGATGTACAGTTTATTCCCCAGCAGATCAACTACGTGTGAGAACTTCAGGAATAAATACAGGAAGTTGTTACTTGAAGACAAAGAAATCTGTGGTTACTTTTTTTTTTTTCACCTTAAAAGGATGATGGGGTTGTTAATTTCAAATTAGAATTATTCCTATTTTAATGTACAAGATGGTTTTTGAAGTATAAGACAATAGAACACTGTCTTGTGTGCTACAGCCTGAGTGTAACACAACAGGATCAACCTAGTGCAAACATCCCCCGTTTATCCTAGCAGGACACATAAAGATTATTTTTAATCCTTTGAGTGCTTTGTACCTTTAAGATGGTATTTCTGAAACCATGAAGGGCTCATTGTGACATTGAGTATTGATTACTTACAACACAGCTCACACAATGTTTTTGTGCTATATTACTGAACTAACACAGTTTGTATTTTCACTCTTCTTTAAAGATCTCAAGTTTCAATGATCCGATGGGCAGCTTAGAGCTGTGACACACTTCTTGTCCTCAGTTGTCCTTATATGCTGCTTGGAAGGGCTGGGCAGTGGCCAACATCCTTTCCAGTCCCCAATGCCACGGGCTCAGACATGAGAACTGCATCAGAGCTGGCCATGAAACCACAGGGTAATCACACTGCACACTGTGAACGGCTGCACCATTCAAGTAGAACTGTTTCATGCATTCATTACATGTTGTGTTTGGAGAGTGCACTCAGGATCTAAAGGCACTGCCTGGCAGCTCAGCTTCACTTCATCCTAATGAGAATAAGGTGTATCTTCTATACTACAGTAGACATGACAACCAAACCCATGCCTTAAGACATAGCTGGCTCTCTCTGTGTTACTTTTTTCCTCTGCTGCTTTAGTCTTCTCAGACTGCTCCTTATGGGCAGCAGGCTGTGGGTATGTGTTTCTCTGCAGATAGCACTGTTCCCTGCCTTTGAAGTGCCCTCATGTTGTAGTTTGCTCTTTTCTTTATTCCTTCCATGTAAATAGAGGGGCGGATGCTTTATAGATAAGGGCTGGGAAATGGCTGAATGTGTGTGTCTATAAAACATAATCAAACAAAATGAAAGCTGGGACTGACCCTTGAAATTTCACTGCAAACATTTTCATGCATGCAAGTGGCTTAGTTGACTTCAGAGGGGCTGCTAATTTCATAAAGGCTATCTGTGTGGAAGAGACAGCAAGATGGACACTTTATTTATTGATATGATAATGCAGCTAGATTGAGGCTGCTACATTGAGACTGTGATAAAGGAAAGATAGCAAGTTCATAAAGTGTTTCATTTTAAAGCATGTAGAGTATTATTAGCAGAGCAGCTGTAGCTTTTTATATCATTTCGTAATGCATGTGATGTGGCATTTTGAAATTAAAACCCTTTTTATGGCTGTCTTTTGTCATGTACATCATGGCCAAGAGCTCTCCTTTTCCAGGGCATTCTCTAACCAAGTGTGCACTAAGACTCAGACACCTTTGAAGGGTAAGAACCTTTAAAGCACAAAACCATTTTCCAAGAAGAAAACTAGGTGAGTTTGGCAGATTGAACTAACTACCTCTAAGGAAGAAACAGCCTGTGTTTTTGCATCCCAGCAGCGGAAGAGCTGAGACATTCCCAGGCGTGGCCCTGGCAAAGTCCAGTGCCCACGTATTTCTGGAATGAATGCCAGCTGCCTCCATGTCTTCTCACTCACACATTGAAACACTGTACAGTCAAAGCCATCAGGACTTGCAGAGAACCCTGCAAATGATCTCAGGGGAAAGTAATCTAGGACCTTTTGCTCCTAAAAAAAGAGACCCCTTAAACTGGACTCACATTACTAGAGGACAAGAGAGCCTTTTGAATGAAGAGCAGAACTTGAAAATTCTTTATGCTTTCACTCCTGAAGGACCTCCTGGGCATCTCACCTCAGCCATTAATTCTTCTAAACAAAATCAATGCACATTTAGAACTCATCCTGATTGCTTTAAACAAAAAGATGGGCTCATGGAAGTACATAGCTGTAATATAACTCCTAGGTCACAAAAAGGGTAAAGGACTCCTGCCACTAGTGTCAGACACAAAACCTGCCATCTTCCACCAGAGACATGAAGTAGGCTCCAGATCATTCCGTGAACTTGAGAAAACCACTGAATCATTTCTTGGTTTAGTTTTCTCATCTCTAAATAAGGAAATCTTTTTGCAGAAAGGGATTTAGCTTAGAGATCCATAGAAAGCTCTTTCTACTCTGAAGGAAAATATGACAAGTATATGACAATGTTGTGGCATACACAAAAAAAAGCAGCACTAAACCCAGCTTCCCTGTAACAGTCTTGTAAACAATCAGCACCTTCCAGTGGATATGCTAAAATCAATGACATCTTCACACATACAGTTCCTTTCGCGGCTCAGCTGCCAAACATGACCTTGTAAAAACATTACATTTCTATGAAAAACAAGTCTGGGCACTGATAAGCAGTACTGGAAAATTACACTTGACCTAGTAGACCAGAGAATCATTAGATTGTTAATCTCTTATTCCTTGGAGGATCTTGTCCACTTAGAAATGAAAACCCATTGTTACCAAGGCAAGGAAGCAACTTTTCAATGGATTAACTGCTGACTATCTAATGGCTTTCATTCATATGCCAAAGCCTGTGCTGCATTGTGCCCTCTCTTCTCCCACCCAAATTACTGCTGAAGATAAAGCAGCAACTGCTCCCTGCAAGCTCCTACTGCCTGCAGGCCATCCTCTCTGAGCCACCTGTGAAACCAGTCATTTTACCTTCTCTTATACTTCCTGCAGCAGAAGGCAGGTTCATGCAGGCTCCCCCAGTCTGCCCCTGCATATCTCTCTCTCTCCCCCTCCAACTGCAGTAATACCTTTGCCTGCTATGTTTGTTTGGGTGGGCTACAAACCAGCACAACCCTGCCCAGGATGGCAGGGTAGGGGTCCGGGCATCACCCTGCATCGGTCCCTGCTTGCCTGTGTAGCTCAGGGACACCATCTGTCCCTTCCCTCACCTCTCCTAGGCTCATTCCAATCCCCACCCACCCGCACCTTAATCTAGTATCTGGCATTTAGGTTTGACTGACTTTCAAAGTATAAATGGGTCAGGTCATTTCGCATAGGCTGATAGGTTGTGATTGCAGCTCTTCATGTGCTGAGTCACTCTGGCAGCAGATGTCATCTGCTTCCCGTTTGAGGGAGAGGCACACAGTAAATTAAAAATGCAATATGCACTGCTAAAATCTTATACAGCTGTATTCATCAGAGATGAGTGGGAGTTCAAGACAGTAAAATTACAGGGGGTTCTACTATGAAGGCAAAAATTCAGGGGAAAAGCTTTTGTGTAAGCACTTAGTTCAGTTACCCATGTGTGCTTCAGTAACTGGCTAAATATAGAACACCCAAACTATTGGAAAAGCAAAGAAAATGGAGACCCAGGAAAAATAAGCCACTGATGGTGATGCAGGAAATACTTGTGAATTAAACCATTCCGCTGCAGCCTTTGTAATAGTCTCAGAAGACCACAGTTGTAAAAAATGAGTCATTCCTGGGCTTGAGTGTAACATTGGCTTGACATGATTGAGGAGGGATTGCAAAGGATCAGTGTGGTAGTAGGGTAAACTGTGTTTGTTTTTAGAGACGTATAAAAATACACATCACTAGAAAATCAAAGCAACAACCACAAAATACCAAAGAGTTTCCATAGGAGACAGAGAGCCTAATTCTCTGAGAGCTGGTGACCCCAGCTGCTCTCAGAGCTGAGAACGTCACTCGCTGTCAAGACCTGACCTAGAAGAAAGGAAATCAGGGCTGCATTTCATTATTTTGGCACAACAGACTTCAACAGCTGCAACTAAGGTTAACGAACTGCAAGTCAACTTCCAGAGGCACAAACCACATCAGCCTTCCCTCAGAATCAGACACATTTGTTTCCCTGAAAATCTATCAAAATCATAGCAAAAACAAGGTCCTTTGTATGTGGCTCAAGCTGCTGGAGTGGAAAAGACACCCTGAGTAAGCATAGGTCAAATGGGGTTAAGCTTGCTTTCTTCCAAGAGTTATCTGGCAAGGATTAGAATCCAGCAGCACCACTGGCCACCAAATGTGGTCAGACATCTCAGCTGAACTCTTGGTATCTTCCAGCAGAAAGATTGTTTTTTTGTTTTTTGTTTGTTCTCGTATATGTTTACAATACTTACTGGCAGTTGTCTTTGGAAAAAAACCCCATTCTTCTAGATTTGTATTTGTTAAAAAGAGGGAAGTTTTTACTGAAATAATTGCCTCTTTTTCACAGGAAAGAAAACATTAGTTTTTTTACTGGACTGAGTCTTCTGTAAGTGCAGCCTGTTGGCGGACTAGCTGGGTTCATGGGTACAACCCTGTTGCACTCCCTCACTGCAAATTTGACTCCCAAAAGCAGAAGTTTTTAACCTTTAAACAGTCATGATTGTAACTGTAAATGTCCTGTCTTCTTCTTCTCCCTTTAAATCACCTTCAGCCTGGTATCGCACTCCAATTTCAACAGGATTTCAGGAGAGAGTGGCTAAGCACTGTTTTGTCTTTTGCAGCCTTTAAGACAAAGATTTTAGAAGTTTTTACAAGATTAAAGATTTGTAGAGCTAAGTAGTGGATTTGAAATACCTAGTTCCAATGAACAAGATTTGAGGCAGTAATTTCCCAGAAGGTGGCTTGGAAATGGCCTCCATGTGACAAAGAATTCCCCCTATCCTCCCCCAAAACCTGGGAGAATCACATGGATGAGGTTTGTCAAGCTTCCTACCGCTTCACCTTACCCCAGTTCACCTCTACACTGCCCCTGCAGAAGTCAAGATTGCATGGCTTCCCACATGGTGTTGGAAGGCAAATTTCACTTCAGATCATACCATGAGATTTGGATTATTTTAATTTTTTTTTTCTACTGAGATCTATTAATTAGCACATTTGACTAGACTGAAGGAAAAAAAATCTTAAAAAAATAGACTCCAGGGAACCATCTCAAATTAGCTCATGGATGACTTCTGTCTTCTTTTCTAATGATATTTGCTCTTTGAAGGCTTGGGAATCTGTTTCATGGTTACCAAAGTGAAAGCTATTATATTACTGAAATCAAAGTTCTTGTAATTAATCTAAGAAAGTGAGCAACAGTTTTCTTCAAATGGTCATGGATTGCATAGTCTTGCCTGTGAAATTTCTCTGGAGGCAATGTCATGTCCTGCAAACTTGCCCTAAATTTCCACCATTTTATTCTGCCAAGGGCAGGACAAGATTGTCCACAGGGCCCTCCTTCTGCAGTAGGGCTATAGTTGCTGTCACCCCTACAGCCTGGGCAGAGCACTGGAAGAGAGTCCTTTGCTCCAAAGTGGTCCTAAATCAAGCTTTGTACAGCAGACAGGAGGTATTCACAGCCAGCATTTTGGTTTGAGGCCTATCATGACTACAAAGATTTTTCTTTAAAATACAGTATTTGAATTTAGTAGTGAACAGTACATGCTGAAAATGATTATACCAGTTTGCAATACCCTTCCTGCACTGTATTATCAGGGAAGAAGTGCCCAAGAAACAAAACCCTGAGCTATATTCAGTCCTGGTGTTAGCTCTTGCATCCTCATTTTATCTGATTATTTATTTTGCAGCCCAGAGTACAAGTCTAATCAGAACTCCCTATCCTCACTGCTTATGTAACAACTTTCTCTGCTCCCCCTCTCCTTCTGTAAGCGTTACTCTGGAAAAAAAAAAGAAAATTAGAGGGTACAAATATTCTCCTAAAAATGCAAGTTGCCTGATCCTTGCTACCTTTTAAAGGATATGGGTCTGTGGGAAACCACAATTCTAGCAATTAGGGCAAGTAAATAGGAGTTTAGGACATGCAATTCTGTCTGATGGCACTACATCTGTCTTTTGGCTTAGTTAAATAATCATGAAATGTGTTTGGCACAGTATTTCTTGTGATTTTCTCTCCTCTTCCTTGCTATTTAGACTTGGTGCCTCTACACATCTGACTGTTTTTAAAGAGCCAATGGGTGATTTTCCCACATTTTTTCAGGTCTCAAAGTTAGATTAGTTACTAATCCAAGGAAGCTATTTTCCTTGGATGAGTTTCATGAATATGGACTGTTAACTACCTTCTTGATCTGGTCTTCTGCCAGTGTGAATATTTTTGTCAAGGGATCTCCCTTCTGTTGTAGTGCAGGCATTTCAGGTGGCTGCTGGGAGGTGTCCAGTTGTCTTTTGTGAAGTAACCAGAGGTGTCAAAAAAGAGAAATTCAGGCTATTCTGAAAACAGCCTGCACTCTCAGTAGCAAATGTGAGATAAATAAAAGGTCAGTTGTCTGCTTTCTTGTGAAAGGTCTTAATAAGAATATAGAAATTCAGTCAGTGAAGAGTTGAGAGAGCCCCTGGTGTCAGCAAACTGGGGAGGTTTATACAATGTGTCAGTCACGCTCGATCTCTCATGTTAGAGATTGAGAGCTTACAGTTTTGCAAGAGTCCTAGGAGATTATGTGGTTCTCAACAAATTAAAACATCCAGTGAATTAGCCCTAACTACTTCTTTCAGAGACTGCTTCCTCCTCCTCCCTCTTGTCTCCCTCTGACAAAACCAACATGGTCAAATTTATGATTCATAGCTGGAGGCCCTATTTTAAATTTAGAGCCATAGGAAGCCATTTAAACCTTTAGCACAAGAAAAACTGGCTGACAGAGTCATGGGTTTATAGAGCAGCACCAGACCTAGCATAAAAAGTATCCAGCATTTCAAACAGCTCATTCACAAAAATCTGTGTACTGCTTTCTGGAGGGAGTCAAATCCTATTTGCCTTTTGGGAGTTGTCACATTGAAGCCAATTGGATTACTCATTTGTTTGAGGCAAGCAGGATTTAACCCTCCAAGAAACAAAATGGATTTGCTAAATGAAAGGGATTAGTTTTTTCTATGTAATACTGTGATAACAAAATAAAAAACAATAAAAAGAAAACAAAAGGCATCTCTGCTCATTCTTTTTTTTTGGCCCAATATGAAGCAAGAAGTAGAAGAGGACTCATCTGTGTCCTATGCATCTTAATTTTAGTTAAACAACATCTTGATTTTGTTTAAATCAGCATGCAAGTGCCAGTGTATGCTTTTCAGTATGTAGGTCATAACAAGCTAAATGGGTTTTGGAGGGTGGAGCTCCTCTCTTGTGTTTGAGACAGGGTATACTGTTTGGTCTTAGGCCCAGAGTAATCTGTAGTAGATTCAAAGTTGGACATAGTTTCTGACCTGTCAGTGCTAGAGGCTGGCAAACCAACTGCCGGTACTTGCCATTCTTGGGATGTGCTGATGCTGGAAAATAGGCTGCCTATGATGATGGCTTACAGCCTAACAGATCCAGTCTTTGACCCTTTCTTGAAAGTGAAATAAAGTTTACATTCGAGGTATTAGTCTGAGTTAGCACTTCATTTGGATTCAGTCAGCACAGAAGGAAAAAGTAAATAGGCAACAGGTCCTTTTGTACTGGAGGAAATTTCATCTCCTGAATCAGCACTCATGAGAGAGGAATGGTGCTGTTCTATAAATGAACAGGCTCTGCATGGCTGGAGTTAAAAGATTTTGCAGCCACACTGCACTACAACTCTCACCTTTTGTCATCCTTCCCAGACACCCAAGACTGAAGTCACTGAGCATTCCTAGAATTCCATGGTGTTCCTGGAAGATGCATATGCTTCCAGATGCATCCTGTATCATGGTCAGTGCACACTGGGCATCCACTCATGAGCTCTGCTGCAGTGCCAGCAGCCCCAGATTTGATAAGCTGGGCTCTGACAGGCGGTAGGAGACAGATCCAGTCCTTCCCCTGTCTGCTTTTATAGAAGCAGGGAGTGGCAGCTCCTCCACAGCAAGCCTCATGGGCAGGGTGATACCATCCAGGCTGAAAGTAACCACCAGCTTCAGACTGTGGTCTGCCCGGTTGTCTCTGCATTTATACCCTTATGTGGCTCAATGATTCCTTTTTTTGCTAGACCTGTGTTCTATCATGAAGCTTTTTCTCTTAGCACTTACAGTCTGTTCTGAAATCTTGAAAGCCCAAGTATAAACGTGGAGCAGCATCTGTATCACATGTAATGAAAATTCTTTACGGGATAAGAATAAGCCTTTACAGCAAATTGAAATTTATGCTTCTTCTCAAGACAAGGGGCAATATCCAAATGAATGAGATGAGAACCTGGCAGAATTATAAAGACCTCTGTTTAGAAGATCCCATAGAGATAAAAAGTCCTTATCCTCCATCAATTTATGTAACAGCAGTTAGGCAGAGATAGGAACAGTATACATCCTTTCAATATGAATGTTTCTGAATCTGATCAGTAGGAATCTATTACTGATTGCAGTGCTACCTTTGTATTAGTTTTCATTCCTCCCCCAATTAAGGGAGACCTAAAAGAGGAGCTGTTTCACAGTGGACAGTGATTTCCATCAATGCTAAAAAGTTCTGAGCATTGTATCAGTTCATACCAAGTCCAAGATTCAACACAGGAGGAGGCAGCTTATATAGGGAAGAGATTTATACGTACATTAGTTCTCTACATAAATCTTCTACCTCCTGAAAAACAGCTGTGAGATCCACAGACTCAGGATAACTGTGAGATACAGAGGGTGGAAGATTTATTATTTCTTTCAAAACTTTAGCAATGATGCTATTCATCTGCCAAATGACAGATCTCTTGGTGGCAAGGATTTCATGTTCAACCAGACTGCTATTTGAAGTAGCCTGAAAAGTTTGCAGTCTGCTATGCAAATAAGAGAAGGAGAAAAAAGTTTGCTCAGTAGCAGCTGTAACCCATGAAAAGCAGAACAAATTCCACTCTGGCAAGGGGCTGCTCCTCTAAGTCCAGCTACTACAGTCTGCACAGCAGATTAGGGACCTCTGTTTTCCCCTCCAGAAGGCTTCTGTTTTACTCATGCTGGTACAAAGGAGGAGCAGAAGGCATTAACTGAGAAGCAAGTGAGGTCAAAGGTGGGTGTTTTCAATCAGTTGAATGATCAAACTGTGCTGCAAGCTAAATTCAGGCTGGTGTAATAGATCCCTCAAACTACCTCACTTTTCCTGTTGCTGCTCAGGCAACCAAAGCCTAAGGCCTCTGTTGCTGAGGAACAGACAATGCAGGATTGCTTATACCTCTGCTGTACTAATTATTTTTCCCCAGCTGCTGCAGAAAACATCTGCCCTGTGATGATAGTCCAGGTTGTTACACCATCAGACAAGGTATCAGCAGCTCTCTTCCCATGTCTAAACACTTAAGAGAGATATAAAGAAGTTCAGCCAGGAGAAGAGCTCCTATCTTGCAATGACAAGTGTTACAATGTTGGCTTATGGATTTTCCACCATTACTGGGAAGAGGAGGAAAAGCTTGTCCTTGCTTCAGAGGAACAAGGAAAGCTCTGTGTGTGAGGGGATGCAGCAGCTAGTGGGAAGCAAGAAAAGAGGCACGATAAAACATGAGAGATGCTGTACCCAGTCCTCAGTCTGTTACATGAGGAGAGAGCTTTGCCCACCCACAGCCAGCACTGAGGGTACTCCTGGGCCAGGCTCTTGGCCAGCTGAGCACTGACCCTCAGGCATTTAGCCCTGTGGTGTTTCCCTTCTCTGCTCTGTTGCCCTGAGGCACAGAGACACCAGCCACTGTACGTGCAAAGCTTTCTTCAATGTTGGCTTCACTGACATTTTAAGCCAGATGTGTGTGATGGTGCCTGGATACTGAATTAAAACTGCTTATTTTTTCTTCTAATCTATCAGAAGACTTTGCTAAGGTATCTTCAAATGCAGCAGAAATGCCTGTTACCTTGGGCTTTCCAGGTGTCCTTAGCTCCTATAAATTACAGGATGGGTGACCAACACAGAATGTGCATTATCTTCTAATGGAGGCTTTTTATTATTACAGTGCCAAGCAAGGAGAGAGCATGAAAAGAGCAAAGCAGGCAGTGACTATTATTTGAGCTGTTGTGCTCTTCAACGCTTGAAAAGGGTTGCTCTGAGCCGTTGTCAAATAACCCTTGCTTTTGGTGTGGCTGGATGGCTACTCCCCAGTACAGGGCTGCTGGGCTGAATCCAGCCCTAAGGCTTTGAGAACAGGGCTGCTGCAAAGAGTGACACACAGCTTTTTTTCTACATGGGAATATCAAGACAGGAGTAGCGTTTAAAAAAAAAAATAGGTCAGAGTATTTCTATTTAAAGTACTTGTCAAGAAACAAAAAGGGGCAGCTTGGTTCTTCTGGTTTGCATTTCAACACTTGTGAGGACTGTGATTGTGCCAGAGCTGAACTGGCAGCCTTAAGTCCAGGTCACTCTTGATGGGGTGAGGCTGCCCAAGGCCACCCTGTGATACCACCTGCAGCCCAGCCACTTGCAGGCTCCTCTGCCTGGAGCTCCTGCTTCCTGGGGAGTAACAGCACACACAGGAAAATGTTTGCAATAAGTAAAAAATGCTTTCACAGTCTTGGCTTTGTTATGGCTAAATATCTGCCAGGCTGTTCTGGAATAAAATAAAGCATAGTATCAGATCAAATTCACTAATAGCAAAATCCTATTAACTGTGCATTTTCTCACATACAAAGGCTAGTCATGGGGTCCTCTGTAACAGTGGTCTCATTCTGCAGAGCAGATCTTATTTTACATTCTTGGGGCCAGACTCAGTTGATTTAAGTAACTATATCTGCAAGCTGTAGCCACCCTGAATTACACCAGCTACAATGTTGACCCACTGTTAATTGCACACATTACAATTCTCTGGAATTTCTCTTGCCACAGACTGCAGTAAAAGAGCATTTTCTGGTGGTGAAAGGTCAGTAAACATATCTGAGATGAAACAATCTCTTTGTGATTATGGTTATGCTTTTAGAATGATTTTGTCCTTCCAGAAACATAACATACATGGTCTGTCTAGAAGTTTTGAGCAAAAATGCTTGTGTACAATGACTACAAATAAAACAACAAATAATTTCCACTTATAAATACAATTGCTATTCCTGAGTTTAAACCTATCTGCATGTGATTCATCCTCCTAGGATTTGCTGATGATTGCTTGCTTGTTTCCTTTACTTATGGGTTGTAAGACCATCCCCAGGGTAATGACTGTTAATTTCTAATTTAGCCTGGTTTAACTAGCCCTGTTATTCAGCAACCCTTAGACAGACAGAACTAGATTTCTGAACTTGCTTTCCCTCAAGTCAGCTGCAATCAGGCTGAAGGTGAAGAGTCTGTAATCACTTAAGTGAGGTATCAATTTAAAGGTCTGTGCCTGTGTCCTCCCTGGAGCTGGATGGTTTGGCAAGGAATACCAGGCCCTGGTGGCAGGGCAGGGGCTAGCAGCCACTCCAGCTTGTATGGAAGAGCTCATCTCCCCAGCCTGAACTGCTCTGGTTTTTCATAAAGTCATTGTTCCAACCTCATCTGCTGTTCTTGGGAGAAATGCTGAACCAGCCGTCTAGGGAGCATAGACTTGCATCTCCCCACAAGGGGCAGGAGCAGGACAAGCACCCTTGGCCCAGCTGGCCTGGCTGGTTTGTCCTGCAGCCAGACAGTGTGGGTCACCCTCCAGACTGTTTTCTGTGAAGAGCTACACAGCAGCCTGTGGCAGTGGCAGGCGGTCTGGGAGGAGACTGGCAGTACACTTGAGCTGTTCTGAGCCATTAGGATACTCTGTGCCTTTGGTGTCTCCTCTTTGCCTGCCAGGAAGGTCCCTTCCATTTATGTCCTGTTGTCCCAGAGACATGCGGGAGAGGCTCAGACACAGACCCTGTGTATGACAGACACCATCCCATCTAAACCTTCATCTGCCCAGCCAAGTAAACATTATGAAGCTATTAATATCCTGTGTTCCTTCCACCCTTCATGCCCACCCTATTAAAGCACCAGTGCCTTTTTACACAGCTCAGAGACTGCTCCAGACCTATGGAAGCCATGCATAAAAGTACCTGTCAGGCAGTGTGCTCTGTAATGATCTCAGGCTTTGGAGCAGGGGCTGTCATTTTACTTGACATGAGGCTGTTTCCCTTACTCTGACCTTACCAGTGAGCACGTTCAGTAATCATCAAAAATCTCCTGCATCACTTCCAAGAGGGTGGCAGAAGCGTAAGGTACACACGCACACACACACACATAAATACACACACACATTCACTAGTCTTCATATAGAAAAGAGAGCTAAAATCAGCAGTAAACTTTACTGCTTAATATTTCCACCCTAGATTTTTAACTTAATGGTATGTAATGAAAAGTGACTTTGTAAAAGAGAAAGAAAATAATTAGATCCCTTCAGTTTTTGCATCTAAATTGATGCAGACACTATAAACAACTATTAGTCTAAGAGCTCCATAGGCATCTTCAATTTCAGAGACACTTTATATTTTACAAATCACAGAATCAAGTCTAGATTTTCATCAGAAGTATTAGCATTGATTTCTTACTAACCCTCAATCTAGTTGCAAAACAGAATAAATTGAATATTCTCTTTCCCTGTTTTGGATTTTAGCCCTTCCATCATGCTGCAAGGAGGTATGATTTATTTGTCCTTGCAAGAACCCATAATTAAAGTACACAGTGATTACACAATGTCTGACATAGCTACAGACTCTGTGCACTGCAAGTGGGTTTTGAATCTAGCAAATGTGACACAGCTGAGACTGCAAATGGTTTGGTGTTACATGGGAGGAATTTATGGGAGATACTTGGAAGCAGAAATCAGATTAAAGGAGAGAATTATCATTTTTTACTCTCCTAAATATGAACATAAATAAGGTTGTACACAGATTTTCCGCATTAGTCAAGGAAAAGGATTATGAATGCTTCCTCTAAGCGATGGCATTATTAAATGCTCATTTGACATGTGAGAAGCTTTATTCTGTGATTTAAAAAACAATTACATAGTTATTAGGCCAAACAGACCTGTGTCACTTGACATGTTAGAGTACATGTGAATTTAGATCATTCATTCACAGATGAATAGTTCTGAATTCCTTCTTTGAATAAAGTTTCAAAAAATACCAAAGAATGTAATCAATTTAATACCAGGAATAACCCATCAATAAAGCAGACATAGTATTCATCCAGGCACTGTAAACACTTGGAAAATGGAAATGTATTTCAGCCTCAGACTTCCATGAATTCCTTACATAGGATGAGGAGAAGATGGCTGTAAAATGTCAGCTCTCTTGATGGTCTTTTTATTAGGCGATGAAGTAACTTGAATCTGGTTTTCATTTGGATCTAGGTTTTCCTGTGTCATAAGAAATGATGGAAAGCCTTTGCTGTGAGTTATTAAAAAAGGTAGAGGCTGAATTCAGTTCTTTCCCTGTCCAACACTTGCTGAGCCTTTGTTAGCCAGCATTGTTCACATCTGCTTACAGGGAGCACACTGAGGAGCATGTGATCCAGCTGTTGCTATGGTATCTAGAGGGATTTTAAGAAAATAACAGAAGAAAATGTGTCAAGAAAAGAACCCCTCCAACTGACACCTGAGTTAAAGGGACATTGCCAAAAATTATGAGTTGAACATACTTAACCCTTACTTGTTATGGGGTTATTTTTCTTTTTTTTTTTTTTTTTTTTTTGAAGAAGTTGAGTATTTAGCACTCCAGTGAGAATTAAGAGCACCTGGAGCCTCTGGGGGCTAAGGATATCAATACCAATAATAGTAATGTAATTTATTTTTAAATGTCTCATTAATTCAGCAGAATATCTGCTTTGAACTGAGCTCTTAAAACATTGAGTAAGCCCAGCTTATCATCAATGCAAGAGCACAGATACCAGTTTCTTACAGAAATCAATGTGTAGATGAGGATAAAACAGCCAGCACCTTGAACCAACCTTTCCCTGCCTCCTGCTCATTCCTGCCAGACTATAGACAATGTAAAGACATCACAACATTGATCCCCAGATACTTTCCAAAGCAATATCTCTTGCACTGATGTCCTGCTGCTGCATTACACCTACAGCCCACCAGAAAAACCAACATACAGAATGAGATACTGGTTTTCCATCTTCTTCTTCAGACAGAGGTTTTCCAAGAGCTGTCCAATAAGCAACGAAATTCCAGGGGGTGTTTGGCTGAGTTCAATACTCAGCCTTTTGTGAGACAGCCAACAATCTGTAGCCTGCAAAGCCTAAGGAGAGTGGGCTTTCCCCTCATTTCTGCTGGTACTTCCCTGAAGTGGGTTGGTCAGAAATACTGGGATTACTGTTCTGGCTTTCTTGCATGACTGTGGCCAGCCAGGCTCAGCCTGTGATAATCAGCTTGTAAAAACAAGCTACTGCAGATGGAGTATCCTTTGCTCCAGGCCCTGGAAGACATCCATGGATAAGAGAATACCTATTTGAGATGACATTATATTTGGTCATAAAGTGGTTGTGAAGCAGCTGTCCTTGCTCCTGGGGAAGTTTACTCTTTCTGACATCCCATCCTTGAAGTCTCAAGAACTATTTTCTATGCCTGGGCATTTACTTACAGAGTCCAAGGTGGAGGGACTCTGAGGCAAAAGCCCAAGAGAGATCAGAGCAATGAGCACTGAGGAAGCTCAGTCTGCCATGGTGCTCTACCCATCTGCTTGAGGAGCCTCTAACCCACCTCACTGAGTGTCTGTCCTTTCCCTCTCCAATGATGTGACTGTGGGTGGCCGTAGCTGTCTCCAGAAGAGCCTCTGCGTGATGCCCTGACCAGTTCTTGGGAGTCACTGCACTGAGGGGTGCCAGCATCCTCCCATCTGGGAAGAGCCAAAGTTTGGGGTTTCACCAGCTGTGCACCAAGGTTCAAGTGAGGCTGATTTTTTCCTGATGCTTCCTGCATTTCTACCATTGGCCTAGTGATGATAACCTCCAAGAGCCATCACCATGGCTTCTGTGTAGCTGCAGAACTACTGTGTGTTCCTTGCAGAGACAGAGGACCAGACATGGTGCTAATGATAGAACAGTGCACACTGTCTTGAATAAAAATTATCAATTAATCTACTTTCCTGACTTAAACACAGATAGTTAGCTTTGCCAAAGCTAGGAGAGGACTTAAAATCTAATTTCTGCTCCCTCGCTCCTTTTGATTATAGACTTCATGAATTAATCAGGAGAATACTTGGTGTAGTAGGTGGAGATATGAGAGGTTGTTTATGTTCAGCAGGAGCACAAAATGCTTTGTAGAACTAATCTATATAACAAAGACTTGGAAGAATTGTATGTAGTTTAATAGCTCACTTATATAATTTGATGATAAAATATGCATAATCCAATATTATATGGCTTTTTTTCCCCATGACAGGATATGAATAATTTAAGATTTTTTTTCAACCACAAACCTCTTGTCATAACCCAGACAAATTTTATCATCTTGGAGTGTTTTACCCAGCAAACTAAAGCAGGAGACATCGCACTCTGCATGAGTGGTCCTGCTATGCACACGTGACAGAGCAGCAATGCTGGGATAAGAAGTGACTCGCAGGTGCTTCCAAGATATTCCTTATAATGGGCTTTGAAAGTCCATATGCTAATTCCACAGCAAAGGAAGGCTGTAACCTTTTCCAACACAGAAAGAGGCACTTCATGGAAACACTCCTCAGTTCAGGAGCACCAACAAGCTGTCTTATCAAAATGCTGATAAAGAAGCAACAGCAAAGAAGTTTGGGAACTTCTGCTAAGGGGTTTTTCAGTGCAATGCTGAGCAGAGGGAGCAGCAGGCGGGAAGCTGCAGTTTGGGAGGCTGCTGCCTACATCGTGTCTGCCCCTCACTTTTCCCTGAACCACTCAACCCCTCTCCCACCGAGCCAGGCACTAAACTCTTGTTTGCAAGCTTCCTCCTGTGGATTCCAAATCAATAATACTGATGCCTGTAATTTTCCTTGTTTTGATTAATTTTGGTCATATAGGACAAAATCACAGCCTTTCTTCA
The DNA here is from genome assembly GCA_013397555.1 of Urocynchramus pylzowi. Taxonomy (NCBI): domain Eukaryota; kingdom Metazoa; phylum Chordata; class Aves; order Passeriformes; family Fringillidae; genus Urocynchramus; species Urocynchramus pylzowi. The sequence goes on from VZRH01001195.1 coordinate 912,369, forward strand.
GAAAAAAACTTTGAGAGGGACACCACTGGATGGGGGAATTTGTGCCTGATACCCACATATCTTTCTTTTTTATAAGGAAGCTACTCAGTCCCACTATCTACTGGCATCACAAATCACTATTTCCAGTCCGTTTTTCCCTTTTTCTATGTATTTTTTCATCTTTGTCTTGGCTTTCTTAACTTTCAACCAGCAAAAGTGCTTTTCAATAAAAAAGCTATTTAAGCCAAAAGAATATTCCCTACCTTTTACTTCTGTACATCCTATGGACTTCTCCTTATCTTCCAAAATCCTCTGCACCTTTGATTTGCCTTTCTGTGCTTCTAGTGCTCAGCCTGTGTACTGGTGTGATGTCACCTCTGCTACAGTTAGTCATTTCCTCCTGCCCCTTGAAATCCCATTTATCTTAATTCCCTAGCTGCCAGCTCTCTATTTCCCTGCATGTGCAGCAGACACCTAATGCTATTTCCACATATACAATGGGAGTTCTCAGGTACATATATATTGATTCAATCAGCCCTTGAGTGGCTGTTCAGCAGCATAGATTTCAGTACCTCTATATTCCAATGGACATGTGGAATAGAAACCCATTGACATGGGAGAATATGAAGATTGGCATGAGCAAACTAGTTACAGGCGACATTGTGCAAGCCCTCTATATCCCCAAATATATTCTTGTCTATATTAAATTCCAACTCATTTGGAGACCAAGCATATTACTCTCAATAAACAATTAGCTTGGAAAATATAATTTGTATTCTTGGTGGTTTAGTGAATCTTAAATTATTATCTTAAATGATTATCTTTTCAGTTTTATTAGCTATTCAGTTTTATTATTATTTATTTTATTATTTATGTTTTTACAAAACAAATTATTATCTTATCAGTTATCTTAAATTATTTTATTTGTTACATTTTTTTAAGATACTCAGTGTCTTAAATATGAGGTAGGCTCCCAGGAATTAAAGATTAACACCACCACCGTTTCTCTGAAGATTTCAGAACATGAAAGGGCAAATTGCCGCTGTACAGAAGGCAAACTCCTGTTGTGGCAATGTGTTCACAGCTGTTATGAAGGGAGGCAAAGCCTTGCAAAGTGAGGTCAATAAACCAGACAGTAAATCAAGCTTACTTACAAGTCATGACCACTGGGACTACATTAAAATGTTATCTGTAAAATGTATGTCAGCCATAGATGAAATAACTTTTGTCTCAGGAAGGCAGGTGGGAGCAGATCAATTCAATCTGTTGAGAAGCAAGGAAGAAACACTGAATATTGATACTTTGGGAACTGTATATGAACTAAGTGACAGTGAGAATGTGAAGTACAACAAAGCGTAGTGGCAACACATAGAAGGTTGTGTTTAAGATTCAAATGCAACAAATGGAAATGAAGTTTTGCAAATAAAAGTTCTTCTGGAGAGTCCAAATCTCTTTTGTTTCCCCTGTGTTTCACACTTTATAGAGCTCATTTTGTATTTAGTTTGCCAAATGTACCCATCTGTTCCCAATGAAGAAGCAATTTTTTTTTGTCAATACAGAGGGCAGGTGATACTAAGAAATGATCCTGAGTATGAAGTTAACTTTGTTGGATCTTTGTATGAATTTTACATATGGTTTTCAGAATTAGCTCTACTGAACAGGTACTTTTATTAAGATCTTAAATTTCAATTAGTACAATTTACATTAATTGTTTAATAGACAAATTGTAAAGTTAGTAAGTTCAATTATTTTCTTTATAAATACTCTCAACAGGCCTGAAATCTGGTAACTGACTGCAGTGATTTACTTAAAAAGTAAGTGGGTAGCTGGCTGGTGTATAAGAAGAAAATGTACCTTCCCAGTAATTGCTAACCTCCCTGGAAAACTGTAACTGTTGCTGTTTCACAGGGAGATACTCTGGATACAAAGAAGAAAGTGTTAAATGGCTTTGTTCCAAGCACACCTGGTAGTGGCTTTATTAAGACCTAACTATACTTTTTGTGAGACAGTGTTTTTAAGAAGCAGTAATGACATTCATTAGACCGATACAATTGGAAAATCAGGCAAATTTTCTTGAAGTCTAGAATAAAAGGTGCTGCCCTCAACACTAAACACAGGTTGAGAACAATTGCTGTGATTTTAATTTCTAAATCCCTGTAAGATTCTTTCTTTGAAGTTCCCTTAAGATCCACAGCTCCCAAAGAGAGAACTAATTTAAGCTTCAAATTTGGTTGTCTGCCTGATTTTTCTGCATGCAATACTTTTACTTCCTGGCAGCTGCTCTAATCTGCAGGCATTAATAGAACACATGATATGCTGTTTTATAAAGAACACTTATTGTACAGTGCTTAAGGTATAAACTCAACTGACAAAGCAGTGTTGTGGTTTCAACCCCAAAGAACTCAGGCACCTTTAAAACTTACAGCCTATGGCTATGAGTAAACTGTTTGCTGGGCCTGAGTTCAGGCTTGTTCCCCATGCTGCATGCTATGGGAAACTACAGGCATCAACAGAAACAAGACCAAACTGGAAGAAGCACAAATTAGAAAAGGAGGGATGTGCCAGTGAGCTCTCAAACCTGTTTCTTCCCCAGAGGGGGTTTGAAATGCACTACCATGGAGAGTTCACTACTCTGTAAATACTGAAATTTCAAAGATGTGTTGCCCTCAGTTACTGGAAACTCCTTCTAAAGCAATGAAGTCATCCATCCTAAAAGCATTAACAATGGCAGATCCAAGTTCTTTGATCAAATAGTGACAGCCCAAAATATTACTCTGAGTGGCACCAGTTCTATCCTGTCCTTCAAGGGAATAGCAAAATACCATTATTAGAATTACACATTTAGTCCACAGGCTGCACTAAGTCCTTAGAAAAGGCAATCAAACTTCATATCTCTTGAAGTACTGGATGATGAAAAGAGAAACATGAAGGAAAGGGAGAAGAAAAGGGCTCTACCAAATGAGAAAAGGCATATTAGACTTTGTGTCTCCTGAGAATGCTGTCTGCCAGGTTGGTATAAGTGCTGGTGTTCAAACACAGATTTGCTCATTTAGAGTTCAGGATGTAGGAGAGCACTTAGCTAACAGATGCTTCTGAATGTAAAAGGACACTGTTGTCTGTAGGACTTGCATGTTTCTATGGTATCTAGCCATTAAAATCAAATTATAGAATCAGGGAGAACCAAACCTCATGTAGTAACATCTGTTGGATCCAGAAGTGAGGCAAGAGCCATTTATAATCACCCTGCTTGTCCTAAGTGCTATATCATATTACACCAAGATTTTCTGTAGATGCTTCAAGCACAAGGAAACAATGAAAACAAAAGAGAAATGTGTTTAGCAACGTCTACTCTTTTAGAGTCAGTATTATATACACAGGCTCACTTGTCTTCCTTGTCTCTCTGGAGTCACAGACTAAAGCAGATTCAGCCAGAAGGTGGCCTAATTAGATTGTTTTTATATTTAAGGTGGCACCACCTGGAGTCATTAAAACTCAAAATTATAGTAGTTCTCTCATGACAGAGCACTACAGTGCTTGGTAAATAGGAGGAGACAGAGAGACAGAGACGAGTGGCTTTAGAAATCAAGAGAGAAGAAATCAGGAGAACATGGGAGACTTCTGGGGCTCCGTTGTAGTGGGTTTTAAGAAATACCATTATGTATTAAGAATTAGAGGGTGGTTTAGACAATAAAAAACATCTACATGAATGGTGTTTCTGATTTACGTATTCATGAAGTTTTAAGCTCGAAAAGTGCCATAATAGAGGAGGAAAAGAAGGCAAAGGTTCCTCAGGTAGATAGTATTTTTAATACAAACAACACTGTTATTATGGATATCTTATCAAAACACCTGGGCCACATGTAATTTCTGGCTCCTCATTTTTCTGAGAAAGTTCCAGCATGATACATGAGCGGGTCAGCAAGTCTTTGCCCATTATTGCTGCTCTTCAGAGGCATGAGAGTGCTAGGACATTACACAGAAGGTCCCTCAGCAGGGATTGGAGATACATCATAGCCAACTTGAAACACTTTTGTGTGGTCTAATTTATAAAGACCCTGGCATTTAATATCACATGAAAATAAGGCCTTGTTCTGATGCATCTCCAGGTGCAGCCACAAGTCAAGCCACTACTTAAATACATCCCTGTTAAGAGCTTTATTTACAAAGAGCTTGTGCTAACTGCAACTGTCAGAAGTCTGACATCTGACAGGTGTGCAGGTTAGCCTGCATATATCAACCAGAAATAAATTAGAAAATTGAGGCAGATACAGAACAGCATCAGGAAGAAAAAGGAAGGTACAAATATAGGAATGTGTCTGAGAAAAAAGTGGAAAAAATCCTAGCCAAATTAAGTGGTATTTTATTACTAGAATCCCAACAGAGCAATAGACCACAGAACTGAAATTCCATACACAGGATATAATTTGCATACCTGAATTTCTAAATGATGGAAGTATGGGATCTTTTTTGAGATTCACAAGAACTGTGTGACCCTGCCACACCTTCCATGATGTGGCAGATCCATAATTTCAGGCAGGAACAGACTTCTGTTTTTTTGCAGTGTGGGAGCATTTGAGTTGGATGCCTATAAAAAAAGTATTATATAATGCTTGGCAAGCACTTTCAACAGGAAGTTAACTTTCTTTTCACAGAACAGTAATGGTCATAGAGATGACACTGAAGGCCAGATTCTGCAGCCTGTCTGTATCAGGACACAACGGAGAGAAAAGAACAGGCACAGAAGTGGGTTTTGAAAAAGAATTAGGCATTTTCAACATGACTGAGCTTTCCATACAGTAAATGATGTGGTCATTTTGAAAATTACTTTCAAAGGGAATTGTGTGAATTAGCCCTTTGGGTATTCTGGTTTTTATTCCATTTCTCTTTGTGTCTTCACTGCTAAACATTACATAGTTTGAAATAAATAATAGTCAGTTCCACTGTATTTGCCAAAGGTATTACAAAGCATAAAGGGGTTGTCATGGAGACAGAAATTCATAAGTGAAGCAATTGAATCACTAAAATATTTAAGCAACACTTACTCTGCAATACAAACATGAAGCAGAATATTTGTGACAAGAAGCTAGTTCGGAATTTCTCATGTTGGAATTGAAAAATGAAATAAACCTAAAGCCATATTGAAAAATAAAACCCAGTGACTGCTAGATATGTTTAAATGAGAAAGAAATGTATACAGCCACCACTGTGTCTATTCAGGGACAAGTAACTCATCACAGAAAAAGAAATAAGCATAGCTACATCTCTGACTTTCACCTGCTCCCTGGCTGAAGTGCTGCAATGTGTCACTTCTGATAAGGAAAACAAGTTTTTCTAGTGGTTCAAATCATCAAGAAGAACTAACTGTATTTTCATTTTGCCTGCCATTTCTTTTTGAGTGTCTGTTTAACCTGCTGAGTTGATGCAGTGAGTTGGTGATGTACAAAAGCATAGGCACCCTCTGAGAGGACACTAAAAAGGTAGCTCAGACTTTCAGAAATCCAATTCTTCCCTAGTGTTGCTTTAAGACCAAACCTTCCCAGACCTGAAATAATGCAAGGGGCAGCTGCCCATTCAACAGATTGTCTTTTTCATCACACTTAATTAAGCTAGTTTTGACCTGGTAATTACATCTACAAACCAAGAGGATGTGTTTAGTGGGACAAGAATTAGATAGCCAAATTCAAAGTGCATACACCAAACCATCTGTGCCCAGCATTGCTGAGAGGTATTAGGAAATTAATTTTCCCCAGGTTCCAGTCTTTCCCATTACTCTGAGCCCTTTCTGTTCCTTTCTGACAGGTTTCTTTGTCTCTTCACTCGGTATCACCTGGTCATTTTATCTCCTCACTTTGCACTAAGCAACAAGGAGTCAAAAGAAAGAAACAAAATATTGGCTGAAAAGAAGAAAGAAGAAATAGAAATCCGAACAGATGTCTCAAGCAAAACTCCCATGGCCCTTCACTGGGATATCTGCCCAAGTAAGGGAGCATGGGGAGGGCAGGAAACAGCCTAGAGAGATCTTTAAAATATTGCAGAGCTAGTAGTTAATCCAGATCAAGTGTTCCTGAGGACAGTTTGTGGTAATGACAAGAATGTACTGAAGGTGTAGGAGTGGCACATAGTTTTTGCAATATCACTGCTTTCCCAGGCTCTCCCAAGTCGGTCACTTTGAGAGCTGTATGTTTTAATCCTCAGGAGAAAACTGAGTGGAAAATGAAAACATTTGTTGTGAGACAATTTATGGCAGGCCAAATACCATAAATATGTCCATTTAGCCTTTTAATAATTTTCCCACTGATCAATGCAACTTCCTAAAGTTACTGATAAAGGAGCCTGTGTTCCCTGACAACCCTGAATGGTTTGAGTGCTGCAGCTCTGACAGCTTATATCCACAGCATGCACAAAGCATCTCCCTCAACATCTCCCCTTCCTAATTGACAGAGAAAAGGACGAATGGGCAGAAAGCAAAAGTTCTTCATCTGATAACCAGCCTACCCACACATAAACCATTGATAGCTAGAGATACTTGGCACCCAAAGCATGGGAATACGGCACCTTGAACTTGACACACCCTGGCACCCTCACAGTAAGCGTGTATCCTCTCTTAATCCTGGCTTCCTGCTTGCTCTGTCTCCTGCTTCCTCTCCCTTTTGCAGCAAGCTCCAACTTCCTCTCCTTGTTTTCATGTCAATTCAAATCTTACTCCTCTGGTTTTATTTTCTTATTTCTGATGAGTGTTTCTTCAGGTCTTTCAAACATCAAGTATTTTTTTGCACCAGCACCTACTGGTAGTAACTTGCTCTTCCTTTCTTCTTTACATGCCAAATTTTATGCCACACTCTTTTTTATGCTTATTCTGCTTGACAGTCTCTCTCTGACAAAGCATTTACAATAATGATGCTCCCCCAACATACACTGAGTGTCCTAGTAGTCATTTTCTTATATGCAGAAGGATCCTACAAATTTGAAAATCAGTGGTTATTTCACACAGCTCAGTGAACTGACCTCTGTATATGTGCAGATTAAATGCAAGGATCCCCTTCCTGAGCAGTGCACAACGGGGCTTTCAGGAGAGCACATGAGCAACTATATAGTGACCAGTGCATCACTGCTGTGTGTCCTCTGGGCTACTCAATTATTCCAGAACAATCAGGGTGCAACCATGTTCTGCAAAGGCCTTCCTCTCCCAGGCAGTCCTGGTGCTGTTTTTGCATCCTGGGCACCAGCAGGATCACCCTGATCACCACCATCCTTTACTCCAAGGTCAGCCCGAGCAGGTGCTGTGAGGCTGCCATACAGCTGCCTCTGGGATATTCAGCAGGCTCAGAATCAGGGCCTGGATCTCACAACTCACATGAGTATCTGCAGTCCTTGCCCAGCCTTAAAACTGATGGAGCCTTGGTGCAGTGCCACACTTGGCCCAGCCAGCACAAAGATTACTCTAATTAAAGAGTTACACCAATAATAAAAGTTAGTTTATCAGGCCAAGACAACATATCCAGCTCCCACCAAGCCTCTCCTCTCCTCTCCTCTCCTCTCCTCTCCTCTCCTCTC